>JAOTON010000473.1:0-222643 GCA_034440635.1 Lepas anatifera | reverse complement strand
CAGGGAGGGAGAGGGAGGGTGACGGGCCGTGTTGGGTCGGCAGAGTGCAGGCAGGGAGGGAGAGGGAGGGTGACGGGCCGTGTTGGGTCGGCAGAGTGCAGGCAGGGAGGAGAGGGAGGGTGACGGGCCGTGTTGGGTCGGTGAGTGTAGGAGGGAGGAGAGGGAGGGTGACGGGCCGTGTTGGGTCGGTGGAGTGTAGGCAGGGAGGGAGAGGGAGGGTGACGGGCCGTGTTGGGTCGGCAGAGTGCAGGCAGGGAGGGAGAGGGAGGGTGACGGGCCGTGTTGGGTCGGCAGAGTGTAGGCAGGGAGGGAGAGGGAGGGTGACGGGCCGTGTTGGGTCGGTGGAGTGTAGGGAGGAGGGAGAGAGAGGGTGACGGGCCGTGTTGGGTCGAGGAGTGTAGGGAGGGAGAGGGAGGGTGACGGGCCGTGTTGGGTCGGTAGAGTGCAGGCAGGGAGGGAGAGGGAGGGTGACGGGCCGTGTTGGGTCGGCAGAGTGTAGGCAGGGAGGGAGAGGGAGGGTGACGGGCCGTGTTGGGTCGGTGGAGTGTAGGGAGGGAGGGAGAGGGAGGGTGACGGGCCGTGTTGGGTCGGCAGAGTGTAGGCAGGGAGGAGAGGGAGGGTGACGGGCCGTGTTGGGTCGGTGGAGTGTAGGGAGGGAGAGGGAGGGTGACGGGCCGTGTTGGGTCAAGGGTGTAGGCAGGGAGGGAGAGGGAGGGTGACGGGCCGTGTTGGGTCGGCAGAGTGTAGGCAGGAGAGAGGGTGACGGCCGTGTTGGTGTGAGTGAGGGAGGGAGGAGGAGGGTGACGGGCCGTGTTGGGTCACGGAGTGTAGGCAGGGAGGGAGAGGGAGGGTGACGGGCCGTGTTGGGTCGGCGGAGTGCAGGGAGGGAGAGAGGGAGGGTGACGGGCCGTGTTGGGTCGGCAGAGTGTAGGCAGGAGGGAGAGAGGAGGGTGACGGGCCGTGTTGGGTCGGCAGAGTGTAGGCAGGAGGGAGAGAGGAGGGTGACGGGCCGTGTTGGGTCGGCAGAGTGTAGGCAGGGGGGAGAGGGAGGGTGACGGGCCGTGTTGGGTCGGCAGAGTGCAGGCAGGGAGGGAGAGGGAGGGTGACGGGCCGTGTTGGGTCGGCAGCGTGTAGGCAGGGAGGGAGAGGGAGGGTGACGGGCCGTGTTGGGTCGGTAGAGTGTAGGGAGGGAGAGGGAGGGTGACGGGCCGTGTTGGGTCGGTGGAGTGTAGGCAGGGAGGAGAGAGGAGGGTGACGGGCCGTGTTGGGTCGGCAGAGTGTAGGCAGGGAGGGAGAGGGAGGGTGACGGGCCGTGTTGGGTCGGTGGAGTGTAGGGAGGGAGAGGGAGGGTGACGGGCCGTGTTGGGTCGGTGGAGTGTAGGGAGGGAGAGGGAGGGTGACGGGCCGTGTTGGGTCGGCAGAGTGTAGGCAGGGAGGGAGAGGGAGGGTGACGGGCCGTGTTGGGTCGGCAGGAGTGTAGGCAGGGGAGGAGAGGGAGGGTGACGGGCCGTGTTGGGTCGGCAGAGTGCAGGCAGGGAGGGAGAGGGAGGGTGACGGGCCGTGTTGGGTCGGTGGAGTGTAGGCAGGGAGGGAGAGGGAGGGTGACGGGCCGTGTTGGGTCGGCAGAGTGTAGGCAGGGAGGGAGAGGGAGGGTGACGGGCCGTGTTGGGTCGGTAGAGTGTAGGGAGGAGAGGGAGGGTGACGGGCCGTGTTGGGTCGGTGGAGTGTAGGGAGGGAGAGGGAGGGTGACGGGCCGTGTTGGGTCGGTGGAGTGTAGGGAGGAGAGAGGGAGGGTGACGGGCCGTGTTGGGTCGGCAGGGTGCAGGCAGCCTCGGCTGAGTCCGACTGAGCTGAGCGGAGAGGTGCGGCTGTTGGTGCTGATCGACGGCCTGTTCTACCGATCCGCGGTGCGGCCGCTGCAGCCCCCGACCTGTACGCCGTTACCGTGGAGGGGGAGCGGTGCCACCGGCCCTACATCTACACGCAGGAGGAGCTGCTCAACCAGGCGGTCAGTGGCCGTCACCCGCCCGCCTCCCACATGGTGCGAGTATCAGTGTCCCTGCGAAAGGTTTTGACGCCCTCCCGATAGGTGACACCGCCCAAAAAGTGGAGCCCATTTGGTCACAATGGCGCTGTAGAGGGGCGACCTACCCCCTCCATTGGAAATCCTGTATACGCGTATGCCCTCTTAACTGATTATCTTACGGGTTGAAGCCTCTTTGATTGATGAAGTGAGGAACTTGGCACTTCGCTGTGGACTCCCCGATCTGGACACGCCTCCCACCTTTTAGAGTCTATTTGTATTTTCCCATCTGAAAGTCATATTTTTCTTGCTTCCACCTCCCCATATGTACCATTCCGTAATTTCCCAGCCATTAGTTCTCTTAACCCTCGCCCCGTTGGGAGGGGGGGCTTGAATACCTCCCTCCGGTTTTTCGACGAGACGAAAAAACATCGATGCGAAGCGCTGCCGCACTTTGCACACCACATCCCTATCAATTCTGCAACTTTCCTCAAAATTTTGAGGTTGGGACATCTTACGTCAGATCACCAGTGCAGGTCAAGTGACCTTACCTCCAAAAATGTTTAAGGGGTCATAAGTAAGAATGTGAATTTATCAAATTGAAACTTAATTTAATTTAACTTAATTTAAACTTAACTTACGCCACATAGTGGGCCTACCGAATACTACAAAATATGTTCCGGGATTTTTCATACCGATGACCTAGGGTCAGGTACGGATCATGATACCTCCATTGGAAATGCATGGGGAAAACGGAAATTGACCGAAAAAGTCCTCTATTTCTGTAGATACCGCTTGGAACACCTTGTTCTCCAAATCATAGTTTTGTAGGCCCCTTCATATGTTCATGTTGCAAGTTTGGACCTGTGGTCTCTGAGAGGTCATCTGGGCTCTCCTTAGTCAGGTTTTCAGACTGGGGTCAATAACTTCGCAGCAAATGGTGATAAAGCTTTTATTTCGCTGTCATTACGTTTGAATTGTTTTTGGAAATATATTTATTATTGCTTATGCTAGGTTATATGGTGACCTTGAGCTGACCTTAGATCAGGTCATTTTTATCCTTTGACCTAGTAGTCATATCATACGTCATTCGATTCGCCATAACGGGAGGAAGCGAATGGGGCCTGAAAAAATGATATGATTCCAACTCAATTCTGTTAGACGCTAGAGCCTCTTCTCTAACATGCCATCTTTTTTTACTTGTCATCACCTCAATATTGACCTGAGCCAAAAAGGGACTGATGTAGTTTCTTCATGAATTTTTATGGGCTATCCACCAGCGTTCGCGTTTTTTTTTGCTATCCCGTATGGGAGCCGAGTTCGAGGGGTCTTCGCCTCCACCAGGGCAAAGGTGGCTCGGGAGGCCCATCGGGGCGGCTGATAAGCCGGTAGTTAGAAAACCGGGGATCCTTCTCACCCCTGCGTTGCCAAAAATGACTCCCAGAACACAGGGGCCGTATGGGGACATCAGAGTCACCCGAACGACACCGTACTGCTCGCGAGCCTCCAGCTCCTATAAGAATAAACGGCGGAACACAATTTGGCAGGCTGGTAAATCCGTACAATTTGAAATGCAGCGCAGTAAGTTTACGCGCATTTATTTACCCACATGTATTCTTATTGAGCTATAGAATTCCTTCCTATTTTAGGCTTTCGTGAATATTTGCTTTTTTTGGATGTGCAAGGACCTTCTTTTTATTGTTAATTTTAAAGATAACCTCTTAAATATTTTTCTTTTGGTCACATTATGCGTCACATCCCTTAAGAAAGAATATATAGGCGTTAGAAAATATAGTATGTAGTTATAAGGTGCGGTGCCTGTGTGTCTGTTCTGACGGTGCGGTGCCGGTGTGTCTGTTCTGACGGTGCGGTGTCTGTTCTGACGGTGCGGTGCCTCTGTGTCTGTTCTGACGGTGCGGTGCCGGTGTGTCTGTTCTGACGGTGCGGTGTCTGTTCTGACGGTGCGGTGCCTCTGTGTCTGTTCTGACGGTGCGGTGCCTCTGTGTTTGTTCTGACGGTGCGGTGCCTGTGTGTCTGTTCTGACGGTGCGGTGCCGGTGTGTCTGTTCTGACGGTGCGGTGTCTGTTCTGACGGTGCGGTGCCTCTGTGTCTGTTCTGACGGTGCGGTGCCTCTGTGTCTGTTCTGACGGTGCGGTGCCGGTGTGTCTGTTCTGACGGTGCGGTGTCTGTTCTGACGGTGCGGTGCCTCTGTGTCTGTTCTGACGGTGCGGTGCCTCTGTGTTTGTTCTGACGGTGCGGTGCCTGTGTGTCTGTTCTGACGGTGCGGTGCCTGTGTCTGTTCTGACGGTGCGGTGCCTGTGTGTCTGTTCTGACGGTGCGGTGCCTTGTGTCTGTTCTGACGGTGCGGTGCCCGTGTGTCTGTTCTGACGGTGCGGTGCCGTGTGTCTGTTCTGACGGTGCGGTGCTGTTCGACGGTGCGGTGTCTGTTCTGACGGTGCGGTGCCTCTGTGTCTGTTCTGACGGTGCGGTGCCTGTGTGTCTGTTCTGACGGTGCGGTGCCGTGTGTCTGTTCTGACGGTGCGGTGCCGGTGTGTCTGTTCTGACGGTACGGTGCCTGTGTGTCTGTTCTGACGGTGCGGTGCCTGTGTGTCTGTTCTGACGGTGCGGTGCCTGTTCTGACGGTGCGGTGCCTGTGTGTCTGTTTGACGGTGCGTGTTTCTGTTCTGACGGTGCGGTGCCGTGTGTCTGTTCTGACGATGCGGTGCCGGTGTGTCTGTTCTGACGGTGCGGTGTCTGTTCTGACGGTGCGGTGCCTGTGTGTCTGTTCTGACGGTGCGGTGCCTGTGTGTCTGTTCTGACGGTGCGGTGCCTGTGTGTCTGTTCTGACGGTGCGCTGTCTGTTCGACGGTGCGGTGCCTGTGTGTCTGTTCTGACGGTGCGGTGCCGGTGTGTCTGTTCTGACGGTGCGGTGCCGTGTGTCTGTTCTGACGGTGCGGTGCCTGTGTTCTGTTCTGACGGTGCGGTGCCGTGTGTCTGTTCTGACGGTGCGGTGTCTGTTCTGACGGTGCGGTGCCTGTGTGTCTGTTCTGACGGTGCGGTGCCTGTGTGTCTGTTCTGACGGTGCGGTGCCTGTGTGTCTGTTCTGACGGTGCGGTGCCTTGTGTCTGTTCTGACGGTGCGGTGCCTGTGTTCTGTTCTGACGGTGCGGTGCCTGTGTGTTGTTCTGACGGTGCGGTGCCTGTGTGTCTGTTCTGACGGTGCGGTGCCTGTGTGTCTGTTCTGACGTTGCGATGTTTGTTCTGACGGTGCGGTGCCGGTGTGTCTGTTCTGACGGTGCGGTGTCTGTTCTGACGGTGCGGTGCCTGTGTGTCTGTTCTGACGGTACGGTGCCGGTGTGTCTGTTCTGACGGTGCGGTGTCTGTTCTGACGGTGCGGTGCCTGTGTGTCTGTTCTGACGGTGCAGTGCCTGTGTGTCTGTTCTGACGGTGCGGTGCCTGTGTGTCTGTTCTGACGGTGCGGTGCCGTGTGTCTGTTCTGACGGTGCGGTGTCTGTTCTGACGGTGCGGTGCCTGTGTGTCTGTTCTGACGGTGCGGTGCCTGTGTGTCTGTTCTGACGGTGCGGTGCCGGTGTGTCTGTTCTGACGGTGCGGTGCCGGTGTGTCTGTTCTGACGGTGCGGTGCGTGTGTCTGTTCTGACGGTGCGGTGCCGGTGTGTCTGTTCTGACGGTGCGGTGCCGTGTGTCTGTTCTGACGGTGCGGTGTCTGTTCTGATGGTCGGTGCCGTGTGTCTGTTCTGATGATGCGGTGCCGGTGTGTCTGTTCTGACGGTGCGGTGCCGGTGTGTCTGTTCTGACGGTGCGGTGCCTGTTCTGACGGTGCGGTGCCTGTGTGTCTGTTCTGACGGTGCGGTGTCTGTTCTGACGGTGCGGTGCCTGTGTGTCTGTTCTGACGGTGCGGTGCCTGTGTGTCTGTTCTGACGGTGCGGTGCCTGTTCTGACGGTGCGGTGCCTGTGTGTCTGTTCTGACGGTGCGGTGCCGTGTCTGTTCTGACGGTGCGGTGCGTGTGTCTGTTCTGATGATGCGGTGCGGTGTGTCTGTTCTGACGGTGCGGTGCCGGTGTGTCTGTTCTGACAGTGCGGTGCCTGTGTATCTGTTCTGACGGTGCGGTGTCTGTTCTGACGGTGCGGTGCCTGTGTGTCTGTTCTGACGGTGCGGTGCCTGTGTGTCTGTTCTGACGGTGCGGTGCCTGTTCTGACGGTGCGGTGCCTGTGTGTCTGTTCTGACGGTGCGGTGCCGGTGTGTCTGTTCTGACGGTGCGGTGTCTGTTCTGACGGTGCGGTGCCTGTGTGTCTGTTCTGACGGTGCGGTGCCGGTGTGTCTGTTCTGACGGTGCGGTGCCGGTGTGTCTGTTCTGATGATGCGGTGCCGGTGTGTCTGTTCTGACGGTGCGGTGCCTGTGTGTCTGTTCGACGACGCGGTGCTGGTGTGTCTGTTCTGACGGTGCGGTGCCTGTTCTGACGGTGCGGTGCCTGTGTGTCTGTTCTGACGGTGCGGTGCCTCTGTGTTGTTCTGACGGTGCGGTGCCTCGTGTCTGTTCTGACGGTGCGGTGCCGTGTCTGTTCGACGGTGCGGTGCCTTGTTCTGTTCTGACGGTGCGTGCGGTGTGTCTGTTCTGACGGTGCGGTGCCTCTGTGTCTGTTCTGACGGTGCGGTGCCTGTGTGTCTGTTCTGACGGTGCGGTGCCGGTGTGTCTGTTCTGACGGTGCGGTGTCTGTTCTGACGGTGCGGTGTCTGTTCGACGGTGCGGTGTATGTGTGCTGTTCGACGGTGCGGTGCCTCTGTGTCTGTTCTGACGGTGCGGTGCCTGTGTGTCTGTTCTGACGGTGCGGTGCCTGTGTGTCTGTTCGACGGTGCGGTGCCTGTGTGTCTGTTCTGACGGTGCGGTGCCTGTGTGTCTGTTCTGACGGTGCGGTGTCTGTTCTGACGGTACGGTGCCTGTGTGTCTGTTCTGACAGTGCGGTGCCGGTGTGTCTGTTCTGACGGTGCGGTGCCTGTGTGTGTTCTGACGGTGCGGTGTCTGTTCTGACGGTGCGGTGCCTGTGTGTCTGTTCTGACGGTGCGGTGCCTGTTCTGATGGTGCGGTGCCTGTATGTCTGTTCTGACGGTGCGGTGCCTTTGTGTCTGTTCTGACGGTGCGGTGCCTGTGTCTGTTCTGACGGTGCGGTGCCTGTGTGTGTTCTGACGGCGCGGTGCCTGTGTGTCTGTTCTGATGGTGCGGTGCCTGTTGTCTGTTCTGACGTTGCGATGTTTGTTCTGACGGTGCGGTGCCGGTGTGTCTGTTCTGACGGTGCGGTGTCTGTTCTGACGGTGCGGTGCCTGTGTGTCTGTTCTGACGGTACGGTGCCGGTGTGTCTGTTCTGACGGTGCGGTGTCTGTTCTGACGGTGCGGTGCCTGTGTGTCTGTTCTGACGGTGCGGTGCCTGTGTGTCTGTTCTGACGGTGTGGTGCCTGTTCTGACGGTGCGGTGCCTGTGTGTCTGTTCTGACGGTGCGGTGCCGTGTGTCTGTTCTGACGGTGCGGTGTCTGTTCTGACGGTGCGGTGCCTGTGCGTTCTGACGGTGCGGTGTCTGTTCTGACGGTGCGGTGCCTGTGTGCTAATTCTCCTGACGGTGCGGTGCCTGTGTGTCTGTTCTGACGGTGCGGTGCCTGTGTGTCTGTTCTGACGGTGCGGTGCCTGTTCTGCGGGTGCGGTGCGTGTGTGCCTGTTCTGGCGGTGCGGTGCCTGTGTGCTAATTCTGCTGACGGTGCGGTGCCTGTGTGTGACAGGTACGGGAGGTCCGGCCGGCCTCCTTTCTCTCCCTGGTGCCGGGTACCCGGGTGACTGCCAACTGGTCGCCTAAGCTGCGCGGCCTGTTTCCCCGGCACGGTGACAGAGGGCGCCGCCGCCGTCGCCGGCATGTTGTACGTGGAGTTTGACGACGGAGACAGCGGCTACATGCGCCTGGAGGGCATCCGCCTCCTGCCGCCGGACTACCCCCCTGTCGGTGAGTGCACGCACCACTCCGTACAAGACTCCGGCCACTGGCTTAGCGTGGAGCAGACTCAACAATGCCGTGGAAGTGAAGGCCAAATTATATAACAATTATTATAGTATTTTAACCATGTACTCATCAATTAGAGCAACGTGTCGCTATTACCTACCGCTTTATCGGTGACTTTAAACTGCAATTGAAAAACATTTATGTAAAATGTGATTAAGAACACATAAGGTACAGCTGGTAATCACCACATACAATTACATAACACATTGAAAAGAGACTAGATCTTCGTCTACACTTCTGTCGAAATTCTTAGTAACCATAGATATCTACTATTGCTAGAGATACTGTTGAAAACGGCAACAATCCTGACAAATCCTGACAAATCCTGGCCTGGTAATTGGAGAAACACGTAATATTTTTGAGCAGAGCCTCTTGCCTCAGCTCCGGATTTATAATTAAAGCAGAGAAAATTTGGGCTATTTCTTGCGAGGATTCATGGAAAATTAAGCAATTATCAGAGCAACGTTGTACCTTCATCGCAGGTTGTGATTTAGCTTTACGGGAGGGAGGCTTTGTTGTGGTCTAACTATTTGTTTTGACAGACGAATTTCATGTGAGACGAGGTGTTACGGCATTTTTGGTGCAGCTAATTATTTATGGGTGGAATTTGGCGCGATGGATTATGGTGTAGCATTCAATGTTTCAACGGCATATTGGTGCCACTGTATGCCATGTGACCGGTGCCGCTGTGTGTTGTGACCGGTGCCGCTGTGTTCCGCGCTATGTGACTGGTGCCGCTGTGTTCTGCGCTATGTGACTGGTGCCGCTGTGTTCCGCGCTATGTGACTGGTGCCGCTGTGTTCCGCGCTATGTGACTGGTGCCGCTGTGTTCCGCGCTATGTGACTGGTGCCGCTGTGTTCTGCGCTATGTGACCGGTGCCGCTGTGTTCTGCGCTATGTGACCGGTGCCGCTGTGTTCTGCGCTATGTGACTGGTGCCGCTGTGTTCTGCGCTATGTGACTGGTGCCGCTGTGTTCTGCGCTATGTGACTGGTGCCGCTGTGTTCTGCGCTATGTGACTGGTGCCGCTGTGTTCTGCGCTATGTGACCGGTGCCGCTGTGTTCTGCGCTATGTGACCGGTGCCGCTGTGTTCCGCGCTATGTGACCAGTGCCGCTGTGTTCTGCGCTATGTGACTGGTGCCGCTGTGTTCTGCGCTATGTGACCGGTGCCGCTGTGTGTGGCAGAGCACGACCAGGACCCGCTGGACACGCTGCACCGGTCGCGGAGACGGCGGACGTCCTCGGGCACGTCGTCCCAGAGGGCCGCCAGCCGGCTGAGCTGTCAGGAAGAGGCGCGCCGCGGCCGGCCACCGACACCGCTGACCCCGAGACTGCCGAGGCTAAGCTGCAGCAGCAGCAGACGGGCGGCACCGCGGCGGACAAGCGGACCACCACCGACCTGCCGCGCAGGAAGCGGTCCGGGGAGGGCCACAAGCCGAGCGGGGCCCAGCGCTGCAAGGGCGGCGTCGGGCCGGCGCCGGGTGCTGCCGGGCAGCGCGACCAGAGAGGTGCCGACGAGGCAGAGCGGCAGGGCAGAAAGAAGCGGCGGCGCGCCTCACCCGCACTGCACAACTACACGGTTGAGAAGGAGTCGGAGCTGAAGATCCGCATCAAGTCACCGAGTCCGAGCCGGCGCCAGGAGTCGGCGCCGCGCGCCAGCCCGCCCCAACAGCTCGGCTCCGAGCCGCCTAGCAAAAAGAAAAAGGCTGCAGAGGTTAGTGGACGCGTGTGCTGCTGCTGGTCCCGTGGGTGCGAGTGGAGGGGGGTGGTGCTGCTCAGCATCTCATGAGCTTAACTCTCAGCCATCAACACTCGAGGTATCTTATTCAAGCCTCACCGAAAATGTTTTCTGATCCAGAGGCCTGTGGGGAAAGGCTACGGCTTTCCTAAGGCACCAGACTGGCCACACCCTCGGTGACTCGGTAAACGCGAAACATTGTCAAAACCATCAGTCAAAATAAAGTGTGTACTGCAGGGAATAGGCCGATTTGGCCTTACCTGCCGCTCCCTACGCCCCAGGTCAGCGTCACTGTTGCCCCCAACCCCCATTCAACCGGGCGTTTATTCAGCCCTGTGTCCCATATTCAGCCGTGTGTTCCGTATTGAGCCGTGTGTTCCGTATTCCGCCGTGGTATTCGGCCAGTAGTAGCCGTGTGTCCCGTATTCAGCCGTGTGTCCCGTATTCAGCCCTGTGCCCCATATTCAGCCGTGTGTCCCGCATTGAGCCGGTGCCCGTATTCCGCCGGCGTGTATTTAGCCGAGTCCAGTAGTAAGCCGTGTGTCCCGTATTCAGCCGTGTGTCCGTATTCAGCCCTGTGTCCCATATTCAGCCGTGTGTCCCGTATTCAGCCCTGTGTCCCATATTCAGCCGTGTGTTCCGTATTCAGCCCTGTGTTCCATATTCAGCCGTGTGTCCCGTATTCAGCCGTGCTGTATTTAGCCGAGTCCAGTATTAAGCCGTGTGTCCCGTATTCAGACGTGCGTCCCATATTCAGCCCGTGTTCCGTATTCAGCCCCGTGTTCCGTATTCAGCCCTGTGTCCCGTATTCAGCCCTGCGTCCCATATTCAGCCGTGTGTCCCGTATTCAGCCATATGTCCCGTATTCAGCCCTGTGTCCCGTATTCAGTCCTATACTCCGTATTAAGCCGTGTGTCCCGTATTCAGACGTGCGTCCCGTTTTCAGTCCTGTGTCCCGTATTCAGCCCTGTGTCCCGTATTCAGCACTATGTCCCGTATTCAGCCATATGTCCCGTATTCAGCCCTGTGTCCCGTATTCAGTCCTATACTCCGTATTCAGCACTATGTCCCGTATTCAGCCGTGTGTCCCGTGTTCAGCCGTGTGCTCCGTATTCAGCCGTGTGTCCCGTATTCAGCCGTGTGTCCCGTATTCAGCCGTGTGTCCCGTATTCAGCCGTGTGTCCCATATTCAGCCGTGTGTCCCATATTCAGCCGTGTGTCCCATATTCAGTCGTGTGTCCCGTATTCAGCCGTGTGTCCCGTACTCAGCCGTGTGTCCCATATTCAGCCATGTGTCCCGCATTCAGCCTTGTGTCCCATATTCAGCCCTGTGTCCCGTATTCAGCACTATGTCCCGTATTCAGCACTATGTCCCCATATTCAGCACTTTGTCCCGTATTCAGCACTATGTCCCCATATTCAGCCGTGTGTTCCGTATTCAGTTGTGTGTCCCGTATTCAGCCGTGTGTCCCGTACTCAGCCGTGTGTCCCATATTCAGCCATGTGTCCCGCATTCAGCCTTGTGTCCCATATTCAGCCCTGTGTCCCGTATTCAGCACTATGTCCCGTATTCAGCCCTGTGTCCCATATTCAGCCCTGTGTCCCGTATTTTTTTAAAATAAATTTCGTCCAAGTTGTTCCCAGTTCGGCTGTTGGAGGCGGAGTCTCACTAAAGTCATCAATGGACTTGTCACGGCGACCCCGACCCCACCACCCGAATGAGCAACTCCCACAATGAAGGGTTTATTTAGAAGCCAAAGTTTAACGTCCCACAAAGCACAGGGACGGCCGCCCCGCTCAGGTCACCCTCTCACCAGTCAGTTGCCAGCCGACCTGTACGTCGGGTAAACTTTTGAGCGCCGGAGCGTCTCAGGGGAACCGATCCCAAGCCTGGACATGCACTGCCACTGCATGCTTCTGAGCAGCGGGCCGGAGCCCAACGCTCTGACAACTGAGCTACCGGGGCGGCACTATTCAGCACTATGTCCATTATTCAGCCGTGTGTCCATTATTCAGCCGTGTGTCCCGTATGCAGCCGTGTGTCCCATATTCAGCCGTGCGGCCGGCAGCGGCAGCGGCAGCCGTCCGGGATGGCGGCCTTCCTGCCGGAGCGGCAGCTCTGGCACTGGCTGGGTCGCGGCGTCCGCCGACCCGCCTCCAAGGGCAAGGCCAAGCGGGTCGTCTACACCGCCATCGGCCGCGACCGCGAGCAGATCTCGGTGAGTGGTTACTTCTCCTCGCCCACCAGGCCTGCCGGCGCACGCCGCTAGCCGGCTCAAAAGGCTCATTTGACCCGAGGTAGTCTTCGGCTGAAGCTGCGGTCAAAGCACTTGCGTTTTCCGGGTGTCCGATCCTGCTATTTGCCTTTGCTTTTAATCGTAGGGCTTGTTACCACTAATTGCTTGTGTGGTTTCTGTGTGCACCAGAACAGTTTGAAATCCATTGCATTTGATTATCTTCTACTTTGCCTAGCCCATAGCTTGTTTTATCAGAACATTTTAATTCCTGTCAGGTCGGGTTAGTTTGCAGATTGAAATAAGTAGAGCTTAGGTTCTCTTCTTGTTTTCTTATCTTCGTGATCTTTATCGCTTTTTCGATATTTGGCTACACCATTTTGAATTTATTGCCCTTTTAATTGCGAATTGCTGGACTTGGTTTGCAGTGCCGTAAATTGGTTTGATGATGTACTGTTTTTCTCTGTGAAGGTTGAAGTTGACCATGACTGAGGTCGTCCCCGTGCAATGAGCGTGGGTCCGACCATCGCGGCAGGCCCTCCCAGGGCCGGCACTGCTGTACAGTGTCACGTGCTAGCCAATAGCTGACCACTGCTGCACAAGGACGGGCTCTCTGCCCGTCTGCCGTGCCATCTGGCGGCGGGCGCAGGAACTGCAGCTAGTGTGCTCTGCCGCCAGGTGGGCGACTGCGCCGTGTTCCTGTCAGCGGGCCTACCGGACCGGCCGTACGTGGGCAGGATCCACGCGCTGTGGGAGGCGACCTCGGGCCAGATGCTGGTACAGGTGGCCTGGTTCTACCACCCGGAGGAGACGGTCGGCCTCACCCAGTCGCTCACCCATCCCAAGGTGGGCCGCCCGCCGGAGAACCACACCTGGTCCTGTCCTTGCACGTTATCTCAGACACACACTCTACACCAGAAAACAATACCTAAAACTAGCGGTTCATTTAGTGGTGTTATTTCGTTACAAAATCTTGAGATCTGCTCAGTCTCTGTTGTGGATTATGTGCTGAGAGACAGAGACAGCGAGAGAGAGAGAGAGAGAGAGAGAGAGAGAGAGAGAGAGAGAGAGAGAGAGAGAGAGAGAGAGAGAGAGAGAGAGAGAGAGAGAGAGAGAGAGAGAGAGAGAGAGAGAGAGAGAGAGAGAGAGAGAGAGAGAGAGAGAGAGAGAGAGAGAGAGAGAGAGAGAGAGAGAGAGAGAGAGAGAGAGAGAGAGAGAGAGAGAGAGAGAGAGAGAGAGAGAGAGAGAGAGAGAGAGAGAGAGAGAGAGAGAGAGAGAGAGAGAGAGAGAGAGAGAGAGAGAGAGAGAGAGAGAGAGAGAGAGAGAGAGAGAGAGAGAGAGAGAGAGAGAGAGAGAGAGAGAGAGAGAGAGAGAGAGAGAGAGAGAGAGAGAGAGAGAGAGAGAGAGAGAGAGAGAGAGAGAGAGAGAGAGAGAGAGAGAGAGAGAGAGAGAGAGAGAGAGAGAGAGAGAGAGAGAGAGAGAGAGAGAGAGAGAGAGAGAGAGAGAGCGAGAGAGAGAGAGTTGGCGCCGATATTCATGCTTCCTCCAGTATCAACGTCAGACAGTAAGGGGAGCCGTGTTTGACAGGGAGCGCTGTTGGCGTCAGACAGTAAGGGGAGCCGTGTTTGACAAGGAGCGCTGTTCGCGTCAGACAGTAAGGGGAGCCGTGTTTGACAGGGAGCACTGTTGGCGTCACACAGTAACGGGAGCCGTGTTTGACAGGGAGCGCTGTTGGCGTCAGACAGTAAGGATCCGTGTTTGACAGGAGCGCTGTTCGCGTCAGACAGAAGGAGCCGTGTTACAGGGCGCGTCGAACAGTAAGGGAGCCGTGTTTGACAGGAGCGCTGTTGGCGTCAGACAGTAAGGGGAGCCGTGTTTGACAGGGAGCGCTGTTGGCGTCAGACAGTAAGGGGAGCCGTGTTTGACAGGGAGCGCTGTTGGCGTCAGACAGTAAGGGGAGCCGTGTTTGACAGGGGAGCGCTGTTCCCGTCAGACAGTAAGGGGAGCCGTGTTTGACAGGGAGCGCTGTTCGCGTCAGACAGTAAGGGGAGCGTGTTTGACAGGGAGCGCTGTTGGCGTCAGACAGTAAGGGAGCCGTGTTTGACAGGGAGCGCTGTTGGCGTCAGACAGTAAGGGGAGCCGTGTTTGACAGGGAGCGCTGTTGGCGTCAGACAGTAAGGGGAGCCGTGTTTGACAGGGAGCGCTATTGGCGTCAGACAGTAAGGGGAGCCTGTTTGACAGGGAGCGCTGTTGGCGTCAGACAATAAGGGGAGCCGTGTTTGACAGGGAGCGCTGTTGGCGTCAGACAGTAAGGGGAGCCGTGTTTGACAGGGAGCGCTGTTGGCGTCAGACAGTAAGGGGAGCCGTGTTTGACAGGGAGCGCTGTTGGCGTCAGACAGTAAGGGGAGCCGTGTTTGACAGGGAGCGCTGTTGGCGTCAGACAGTAAGGGGAGCGTGTTTGACAGGAAGCGCTGCTGGCGTCAGACAGTAAGGGGAGCCGTGTTTGACAGGAAGCGCTGCTGGCGTCAGACAGTAAGGGGAGCCGTGTTTGACAGGGAGCGCTGTTGGCGTCAGACAGTAAGGGGAGCCGTGTTTGACAGGGAGCGCTGTTGGCGTCAGACAGTAAGGGGAGCGTGTTTGACAGGGAGCGCTGTTGGCGTCAGACAGTAAGGGGAGCCGTGTTTGACAGGGAGCGCTGTTGGCGTCAGACAGTAAGGGGAGCGTGTTTGACAGGGAGCGCTGTTGGCGTCAGACAGTAAGGGGAGCCGTGTTTGACAGGGAGCGCTGTTGGCGTCAGACAGTAAGGGGAGCGTGTTTGACAGGGAGCGCTGTTGGCGTCAGACAGTAAGGGGAGCGTGTTTGACAGGGAGCGCTGTTGGCGTCAGACAGTAAGGGGAGCCGTGTTTGACAGGGAGCGCTGTTCGAGTCGGCTCACATGGACGAGAACGACGTGCAGACTATCAGCCACGGCTGTAGGGTGCTGAGTCTGCAGCAGTTCCGGCAGCTGCACTCGGCCGCAGCCGACAACGAGGCCTTCTACCGCGCCGGCGCCTACGACCCCACCAGAGAGCGGCTCAGCTTCGAGGAGGGCGTGGTGCTGTAGTGCTGCAGCACTGCAACTGCTACACACTGCAGTACCAAACCTGCTCCAGCACGGCTGCTCTCTTGAAAATGCTACATTGCATTGGCACTATTGGAGAGCTACTGCTTCAGCTGTGCCACAGTGGTTAACTGCTACAATAGTGCTGCGGTAGTTGAACTGAGCTTGTGGTGCTACAGTAGTGGAACTACTACAGTAGTACTACTGTGTTAGGACTGCTACAGTAGCGGGACGGCTACAGTAGCGGGACGGCTGCTGTAGCGGGACTGCTTCAGTAGCGGGACAGCTACAGTAGCGGGACAGCTGCAGTAGCGGGACTGCTGCTGTAGCGGGACTGCTTCAGTAGCGGGACAGCTACAGTAGCGGGACAGCTGCAGTAGCGGGACTGCTGCTGTAGCGGGACTGCTTCAGTAGCGGAACTGCTACAGTAGTGGTACTGCTGCAGTAGCGGTACGGCTGCAGTAGCGGGACGGCTGCAGTAGCGGGACGGCTGCAGTAGCGGGACGGCTGCAGTAGCGGGACGGCTGCAGTAGCGGGACGGCTGCAGTAGCGGGACGGCTGCAGTAGCGGGACGGCTACAGTAGCGGGACGGCTGCAGTAGCGGGACGGCTGCAGTAGCGGGACGGCTGCAGTAGCGGGACGGCTGCAGTAGCGGGACGGCTGCAGTAGCGGGACGGCTGCAGTAGCGGGACGGCTGCAGTGTGGGTGCGGGCGGCGGCTCCGGGCGGCGGTGTGTTGGACGTGAAACCATGCAGCCTTTGTCTGTGCGTATTCAGAGGCGGTGTCCACAGTGGCTCCGCCGGCGTACTTACTGGCACCGAGCAGGGCAGAAGTGAGATTTATTTTCCTACAACTCAACGCTAGTGTCAACGTTGGGAAATCAGTGTATCACCGGCGGCTAGGTTGCCATTACGTCCTATCATGAGACTGGCGTTGAGTTTCTACGCTTCTGTGCTGATTTTAAGACTTTGACGTGATGACGCGCTGCGGTGGTTTTGGTGTTGTTTCAGTATGACGTTTGTGCGTAGGCGGTGACTGGGCCGCTCCTCTATTTTTCACCGGTAGAAAGCCCGGAGGCGTGTTTCGGTGGGGGCTGAGGTCGGTGTTGCGGCTAGAAACGGCAGTACCTGATTGGCTCATTCTCCTGGCCTGCGCGCACCCGCGTATATTTTGAGCAGTGTACATGTTAAACCAGAACTGTGTGGTGTGATATCGCGATGGCACCTATATATATAGACAGGAGCGTGTATATTTTGAGCTGTGTAGACAGGGGCGCTTATGCCGCTGTATGGCCATGGTAACTGCTGTGGAAATTGTGCTTTTTAATAGCCCAGGAGTCCATATCGCCCTATTTTAGCTGTGTCCAACATGTATACACATTTAAACGGGAAACGCTTTTTTGTGAATGGTGACATTAAATGTGTATATTTGTAATAAATCTGTCTGTGCTGAGTGTAGTTTGTGCGAGTGTCTGCTGGTACTCGTCGGTATGTGAGTGCGGCCGATTTTTGTGAGTAATCCAACACGAAAAACGGTGCAATCCGCCAGTCGATGCGGAGGACTAGAGAGCGGTGCTCTGCTCCTCGGGAAATCTGGAGCGTCTCCATCAGGTGATGCGGAGGACTAGAGAGCGGTGCTCTGCTCCTCGGGAAATCTGGAGCGTCTCCGTCAGGTGATGCGGAGGACTAGAGAGCGGTGCCCCGCTCCTCGGGAAATCTGGAGCGTCTCCGTCAGGTGATTCGGAGGACTAGAGAGCGGTGCTCTGCTCCTCGGGAAATCTGGAGCGTCTCCATCAGGTGATGCGGAGGACTAGAGAGCGGTGCTCTGCTCTCGGGAAATCTGGAGCGTCTCCGTCAGGTGATGCGGAGGACTAGAGAGCGGTGCTCCGCTCCTCGGGAAATCTGGAGCGTCTCCATCAGGTGATGCGGAGGACTAGAGAGCGGTGCTCTGCTCTTCGGGAAATCTGGAGCGTCTCCGTCAGGTGATGCGGAGGACTAGAGAGCGGTGCCCCGCTCCTCGGGAAATCTGGAGCGTCTCCGTCAGGTGATGCGGAGGACTAGAGAGCGGTGCTCTGCTCCTCGGGAAATCTGGAGCGTCTCCGTCAGGTGATGCGGAGGACTAGAGAGCGGTGCTCCGCTCCTCGGGAAATCTGGAGCGTCTCCGTCAGGTGATGCGGAGGACTAGAGAGCGGTGCTCTGCTCCTCGGGAAATCTGGAGCGTCTCCGTCAGGTGATGCGGAGGACTAGAGAGCGGTGCTCCGCTCCTCGGGAAATCTGGAGCGTCTCCGTCAGGTGATTCGGAGGACTAGAGAGCGGTGCTCTGCTCCTCGGGAAATCTGGAGCGTCTCCGTCAGGTGATGCGGAGGACTAGAGAGCGGTGCTCTGCTCCTCGGGAAATCTGGAGCGTCTCCGTCAGGTGATGCGGAGGAGGCTCCAGGAACACCCAACGGCCGCAAAACTACCGGTCTCTGCCTCTCCAAGCCTGTGCGGCCACAGCACAGGCATGCTGAGCACCACTGAGGATGACCTCCAGACCGATTGGGCGGCTGTGCCTGTGCAGTTCATAAAATACTACATGATATGAGCTCAAAAATACTACAAAATCAATCAAAGAGCGTCGCTCAAAGAAAGCCAGCCAACCACAGGAAAATTCCATGAACGTCGCCAACCGACAGCCTTACGAGTCAGGGCCTATCCCAATGCCCTGAACTGGCTGGAAAACTTTATGACCCATCAAAAGATCACTCCATCAAGTGCCAGGGACTGCCCTCAGGTTCTCTACATTGGCTTGATGGTCTTAACACGCGCATTGAAGGGGATCTGAGCCACCTTCGCATTGACGGGGGCGGGTACCAGCCCCCCTAAGATCTCAAAAACCACGCTGGATAGCGAAAAACGGAAAACGGCGTTGGGTAGCCCACCTACTTCTCTATTGAAAATATTCGAATCGATTTTTGTCAGGTCATTTTTAAGGTCACCAAAGGTCAAAACATGCCATCATAGGGATTATATGAAAATTAAGGTTTTCGGTAATTTCATCTAAACAAATAAAGATAGAGCAAAACAATTTAAGCCATTGCAATCCTCGCAGTAAGCTGAATCGAATGATATATAATATGACCTTACTGGGTCAAATAAAATGATTTGACCTGACCTGAGGTCAGGTCAAGGTCAAATTAGGTAAAATGCATATCATTAGAACCAAAAAGACAAGGCTTATATAAAGAAGTTAAAATAAACGCTCTATCACCATGCAGTTCTAAGTTATTCAGTTAAAACCATTTTCCCATGTATTTCCAAAGCAGAGGTCAGGGCTTGTACCTGACCTTAGGTCATCGATATAAAACATACCGGAACATATTTCAGAGAACTCGGTGGGCTCATTATGTGATATGAGTTTCAATCGGATGAGTTCACCCTGTTTCGACTTATGCTATCTTAAATTTTTTTGAGGTCAGGTCACTTGACGTGTAATGGTGACATGACCTAAGATGACCCGGCCTTAAAATTTTGACACAAGTTGTAAAAATGATGAGAGAAAGGTATGCCAAGGACGACAGCGCTGCGCGCCGCCGGTTTTGTGCTATCTTCAAAAATCCTAAGGGGCTTATACCCGCCCCCTCCGTCAATGCGTATTAGGTGAGCTACGAACAGGAACATGGGCACAGTCGAAGGTTAAGGAGTACATGGCTAGAAAACTCATCCTCGGTCAGCGGAGCTTTTCCATAACTCATGAGGGGGGGCAGTTAAAACGTCGGCTTTCACCACTGCCATGGGGACGGCGGAAATGATGATTGCGTTGACCTACTTTGTCAATCATTTCCACCGTCATTATATTCCGATGAATGAGGAATCGACCGCATTACTACCTGGTCTCCAGCTACTAGATGAGAGCGGTCGTCAGAGCGGTCCCGACAGACTGGTCAAAGATGGGAGGCAAATCCACAGCCGCCTCCCGCAGGTACTGCCAGGTTGTGGCGCGGCGATACCACGGAGAAATCCACAGCCGCCTCTCGCAGGTACTGCCAGGTTGTGGCGCGGTGATACCACGGAGAAATCCACAGCCGCCTCCCGCAGGTACTGCCAGGTTGTGGCGCGGCGATACCACGGAGACATCCACAGCCGCCTCCCGCAGGTACCTCCAGGGTGTGGCGCGGCGATACTACGGAGAAATCCACAGCCGCCTCTTACTTACTTACTTACTTATGGCTTTTTATTAGGCGTTCTGTGCATAGCACCTTTGCCCGCCTCTAAAGGAGTGTGTGGGAGAATTTTAGAATTTAGTGTGAGGGCAAGCTACGTTAGTCTGTTAAAGCAATGGGAGTTATTTCAAGTAATGGGTTGCAAGATGTTTTAGCTTGCAAATGGACTGTCGTGGCAATGGCATAGCCATGCCAAGGGAGGTCTTTTAATAAGTTTAGACCCGCAGAGTGCGAAGGTTAGTTCTGTGGTTGAAGACCTTATAAATTTAGAGTTTGAAATTTAGAATTTGAAATTTAGAATTTGGAATTTAGAATTTGGAATTTAGAATTTAGAATTTTGTGTGTCAGCTATTGATGTCCGCTTGTATACGTTACTCGAAAACAGGGGCGCAGCCAGAGCTTTCGTATGGGGGGCACACCAACTTTGAGGGGCACCCCCGGGGAAAAAGGGCACTTTTTAACGTAACCTAAAAAACTTACTATATCTTTGTTTATATAATTTTTTGGGCATCTTTGGTTCAATAAAAATGCAAAGAAATCATTGACGGAGAAGGAAAACTCGATTAAAACCGAAAAAAGGAACGAAATATCACCAAAATGCCATGGAAGTAGCCAAAACACTACTTTTTTGGATAGATTTAAGGGCAGCCAACTCATGCAAGTACTTAACATCAGAGAAATCAGCGGAGCATGTGATATCTGTTACAATGTGCAGGTTAAGGCATATTAGAGTCGAAAATTTTCTGTTATGCCCACTGGTTTTGTCGTGACGAGTGAGCCCTAGCTGAATGCGGATTAAGTTCCTTGCCTCCCACAATCGCCGTGGGACGAGGAGTAGTATAGTGTCTTTGGAAGAACACATTTTTGCTGCCGGAAAAATTTGGGAGATACATTTTGAACGCGTTTATTAAGTTCCATATTCGCAAGGCTCGGTCCCAGTTAAGAGTAAATAAAAGGTGAACAGGCCGGTGGTTTGGATGGGATGGTGTGACAGGGCTGAAAATTGTGAAAACTATTTCTTCATCTAAATTAATTAGTAGAAATCCTGGTTTAGGGGACTGTGCTCTGAGCTCAGGGGCACATGCCTTTTTATCATCCCTTCCCAGAATCCACCAGTATAATAAGCAATTTATATAACCAGGGGTGCCTAGGTATCACAAGCCGTTTTAGAGATTCCTCATTCCCCGTTAGCTCCGTTTTACAAGGGGAGTTTCCATTGGGTTCTTATTCCCAATCTATTCAAGACCAGCTCTGGGGCCCCCAAGTGTGGATCAGAGGCCTCCAGAGCAACTTCCCCCATCCCCCCAGATGTGCCTCCAGGGAATAGACTAGCTCAGTGACCCCGCCCCAAGATGATGGGAGTTGGCCTTGTGTTCTTATTATCTATCTATTCAAGATCATCTCAGGGGTCCCTGATGTAGATCAGGGCCACAGAGCAGCTCATGCTTCACCCAGGGACTAGACTAGCTCATTGGTCCCAGAGATGAGGTCATCAGACTAGCTCAATGGGCCACAGATAGACTCATGGGGCCTTAAACCAGTTCAAGAAGCCCCAGAACAGTTTAAGGTGCCAGATCACTTCAGGGGCCTCAAGCCAACTTAAGGGGCTCTCACAAGCTCAGCGCACGGACCAGCTCAGGGTACCCTCAAAACCTAGATCCGCTCTTGGGCCCCAGATCAGCTCTTGGGGCCCCAGATCAGTTCAGGGGCCTCAAGTCAGGTCACGGGGCAAGATCAAGTCAGGGGCACTAATTCAGCTCAGGAATCCCTCACCAGCTCGGGGCCCAAGCAGTTCAAAAGCCCCAGAGCTGCTCAGGGGACACCAGATCGGCCCATAGGGCACCAGATCAGCCTAGGGGACAAACAATCAAATCAGTGGTCCCCGACCAGCTCGGGGCCCAGATCAGTTCGGGAATACCAGATCAAGTCAGGAGGCACTTAATCAGCTCAGGAGCCCCATACCATCTCAGGGACCCTCACCAACCCCTGTGGGCCCAGCTCAGCTCAAGGCCTGGGAGCTGCTCAGGAAATCACGTAATTAACCTAGGAGGCCCGGGTCAGCTTAAAGGGCATAATATTATCCATGGGGCACCAGACTAGCTCAGAGGGAATAAGATGGGCCCAGGAGACACACTGATGACTCAGCAGGCTCCAGATCGACTCAGGGGGCATTAGTTAAGTTCAGGAGGCAGTATATCTGCTCAGGGTGCACCAGATCGATCAGCACAGGGGGCATGTTCAAGTCAGGGGCACTAAATCAGCTCAGGGATCCCTCACCAGCTCCGGGCCCAATCAGTTCAAAAGCCCCAGAGCTGCTCAGGGGACAACAGATGCCCATAGGGCACCAGATCAGCTCCGGCGACAAACAATCAGATCAGTGGTCCCCGACCAGCTTGGGAATACCAGATCAAGTCAGGAGGCACTTAATCAGCTCATAAGCCCATACCATCTCAGGGGCCCTCATCAGCCTCTGTGGGCCCAGCTCAGCTCAGGGCTTTAGATCTACTCATGAAATCACGTAAGGAGGCCCAGATCAGCTGAAAGGGCACCAGATTTCTCAGGGGGGCATCATATGGGCTCAGGAGGCACCAGATCGACTAAGGGGGCATTAGTGCGGCTCAGGTGGCACCAGATCGATCCGCTCGGGGTCCAGATCAGCTCCCAGCCCCCCAGACTATGGCAGGAGCCTAAATCAGCTCAGGGAGCAACATAACAGCTCAGGGGACACAAGGTGGACTCAGGACCCACCAAACCAGCTCAGGGGGGGGACCAGACCATCTAAGGAGACATCAATAATCAATTGAGGGGGCACCTAATCAGCTGAAGAGGCACCATATTGACTTAGGATACAGAATAAACTTGGGGAGGCATGATATCAGCTCGGGGGCCCGAATCAGCTCAAGGGGCACTAAATCAGCTATCAGGGCACCAAACAAGCTCGGAAGCATTAGACTAACTCAGAGAGCATTATATAGGTTCAGGAGGCACAATTATTTGCTCAGTGGGGCACTCGATTGACTCAGGGGCACCAGATCAGCTTAGAGGGCAAGTAATCAGCTCAAGGGGCCACGAGATGAGCTCAAGGAGCACCAGATTGGCTTCACCCGTACGATTATTGGCGACGATGATGCAATAGGTAGACACATACTAGGTGCCCATACTCTTCCCGGGTGCTTGGAAAGGCGACAAAATGCCCTAGCTGACCGAGAAAGGTATAAAGTTGGCCAAAAATAGTTTCAATCGCTACATGCAGTCCAGTTAAATCTAGGTTCAACGGCTAGGGCTCTAAATTTCGAGCGGCACGGCCCAAATTGGGTACACCACCTGGCAATCAAAAGGGCACCCTGGCAGTGATGGGGGCACGTGCCCCCTGTGCCTTCCTGGCTGCACCCCTGGACAGTAGATCAACTCCGGGAGGCATTAAATAAGTTCAGGGGGCCCGGATCAGCTCAAGGGGCAATAAAACAGCTAATCGGGCAGCAGGCAAGCTCGGAGGCATCAGACTAACTTAGAGAGCATTACAGGTTCAGAAGGCACAATTATTTATTCAGGGGAGGGGGGCACCAGATTGACTACGAGGGCATCAGATCAGCTCAGAAGGCACATGATCATCTCCAGGGGGGCACCAGATGAGCTCCACCCGTACGATTATTGGCGACGATGAGGCATTATCTGGAAACGGATTACGTGCCTATACTCTTCCCGGGTGCTTGGAAAGGCGACAGAATGCTTTAGCTGACCAAAAGGCACTTAATTGTTAAACAATAGTTGAAATCGCTAAATGTGGCCTAGTTCCATCTAGGTTCAACGGCGTAGGGCACTAAATTTCGAGCGGCACGGCCCAAAGGGGGTACACCACCTGGCAATCAAAAGGGCACCCGGCACCGATGGGGGCACGTGCCCCCTGTGACCCCTGGCTGCGGCCCTGGACAGTAGATAAACTACGGGAGGCATTAGATAAGTTCAGGGGCCCGGATCAGCTCAAGGGGCACTAAAACAGCTAATAGGGCACCAGGCAAGCTCGGAGGCATCAAACTAACTCAGAGAGCATTATATAGATTCAGAAGGCACAATTATTTTCTCAGGGGGGGTGGGCACCAGATTGACTACGAGGGCATCAGATCAGCTCAGAAGGCACATGATCAGTTCCAGGGTTCAAGACCAGCGCTCAGGGGGCACCAGATGAGCTCAAGGGGCACCAGTTTAGCTCTGCCCATACGATTATTGGCGACGATGAGGCATTATTTGGAAACGGATTACGTGCCTATACTCTTCCTGGGTGCTTGGAAAGGCGACAGAATGCCCTAACTGACCAAAAAGGGCACTTCACTAGATGGCACTGTAGTCTAGTTCCATCTAGGCTCAACGACGTAGGGCACTAAATTTCGAGCGGCACGGCCAAAAAAGGGCACACAACCTGGCAATCAAAAGGGCACCCCGGCACCGATGGGGGGGCACGTGCCCCCTGTGCCCCCCCTGGCAGCGCCACTGCTCGAAAACCTCCGTTAACTCAATAATTTCGTATTTTAGAAAGTGCGCTAAACACCTGGCCAGGGTGCCGCGAATTTACCCTGCAACCCGGAGGTGAAGTTGCAGCTCCCCTCTTCGGCTGGGCAGCCGCCGCGCAGAGAAAGAAGTGTGAGAGGATAGTTAGATTGTTAGTAAGAGTATAGGTGTGGTTAGTATAGACCCGCAGTGAAAGGTATCACTGCGGTGAAGAAATCTAACCTATCTAACCTAACCTGATTTCAAAGTTAGCCTAACATAACCTATCCTTAGCCTACAATGAACCATTTAAAGGTTACAGAACTATTGCTTAAATTTCGCAGTGGATCATCTATGATTGGAAATTAGGCAAGTCCTACTTTGGGGTGCACCATGCACCCTCCATCATATATACTGGGAGGGGTGATTTATAGAAACTTCTCTAGCCCAGAGTCCTTTAGGAATGTAAAGACTTTTTCGAGTAGCTCAGGATGGTCGTTCCCGAGCAGAGTTTTTAGGTCTACAGGGATGTTTTGGATTCGGCAGTAATCTAGCATGGGTTGCCGATGGGTATTGTGCTGGGGACAATCGATGAGAATGTGATAGGGATTCTCCATTGCGTCGCAGGTACCACAGGTACCCGCGTTCCAATAGGCATTTAATTTTGTGTGTCCATTTCTGAGTCTGGTTAGAATAACCTCGCGCCGGCGACTCTTTTGGTTTGAACTGGGCCAGTAGCCGATGTTAGGCTTGATATAGAATAGGTGGGCGCTGTGGTTTGTAGTCCAGTCATTTTGAATTTGCTTCCGGATGGTGTCCTGGAGGAGAGCTTTGCTATCGTCTCCAGACCACGTTAAGGGTGCGATCTCTCTAAGTTCTAGGGACTTTTTTGCCTGCTCATCGGCCTTTTCATTTCCTTGAATTTTGCAGTGGCCCGGGATCCAAAGAAAAGAGACATCAGGGGTATCATCGATACCTTTCTGAATATCTGCTATAACGTGGTGGCTGGGGTTGACTACGTTACTGATGGCCTGCAGGACAGATTTAGAGTCTGAACAGATGACGGCTGAGTTGACATTTTGGGTTCTGATTATGGCTAATGCATTTAGGATGGCAACAGCCTCGGCTGTGAAGATGGAGCAGTTGTCCGGAAGTCTTTTCTGAAGGCAAATATTTTGTCCCCAGATGCCAAGGCCTACTTTTTCGCCTATTTTGGAGCCGTCTGTAAATATAAAGGTCTTGTCCGCGTTACAAGATCGGAACTCTAGGAATTTTTGGGAGACTTCTTCCTCTGAAAAGTCCGTTTTACGGGAGGTGAAAAGAAATTCCACTTTGGGCTCTTTTCGAGTCCAGAAGCGGGAGAGTGGGGGTTTGCCTATTGTCGCTGGCAGTGCAAGATTTAGGCTTTCCAGGGTTTTCGCTACTCTGTGCTTAAATGGGGGCCACTTCTGTAGAGTGGCTTTATTTGCTCGTCTGGGATGGGCAAAACATTGTTTTGCCGGGTGATTTTCGGTGGATTGAACCTTGATGTAGTAAGAAATAAGCTGGGCGTCGCGTCTTGTCTGTAGTGGGCACAGCCCGCTATCAGTTAGCAGGCTGGTGATGGGGGATTCTCTGAGCGCGCCTGTGGCTGCCCGGATACTGGCGTTTTGGACTCGCTCTAGCTTTAATTTATTGGTCTTGTTCGTCGAGTCAAAAACGAACGAATTATATTCGAGAATGGACCGAATCAGGGACTTGTAGAGCATAAGCAGGGTCTTTCGATCCCCGCCATACTCTGTGCCGCCGAGCATGCGGAGAATGTTGACTCGCTTTTGACAGCTAGAGACGACTTTGGTGATGTGCTCATTGAAACTCAATCGGGAATCTAGGGTGACGCCCAAGAATTTGAAGCTATTGGTGCATTCAATAGGTTTACCCGAGATTTGGAGCCGTGGGGGGTCGTGTCTGGAATGCGCTCTGGCAAAGACAACGACTGATGATTTTTCCGCCGAGAGTGATAGACCCATTAAGCTACACCAATTATCGATGTCGTTTAAGCTGTCCTGCAACTGCGTAGTTGCGTGTTGGAATTCTGGTTCGTTATACCGCCTGGTATCGATTGCAGTGGTTTTCCAAATGGCGACATCGTCCGCAAAGAGGGAGTAATTTATTCCAGGCGGTAGCTTTTTGGCGAAGAGATCATTGATCATTACTAAAAAGAGGGTGGGGGACAGAACGCTACCCTGGGGTGTGCCTTGGTCCTGGGTTGCCAGGTAGGAGAATGTGGTGCCACAACGGACTTTAAATTTTCGGTCCTTGAGGAAGTTTTCGATGAATTTTGCAAGGTGGCCACGAATTCCTAGTTTGCTTAATTTAAACAACAGGGCGTCTTTTTGTACGCGATCGAACGCCGATTTAATGTCTAAGAATGCAGCTATTGTTACTTGCTTTTTGTAAAAGCCATTTTGGACGTCACTGACTAGTTTCACCAAATTGTCAGTGGTGGCTCGCCCGCGCCGGAAGCCTGATTGCATAGCATCAAGCTTCTTTTCGAGGATCTCGTGAAGTCTAACGTTTACCATGCGCTCGACAAGCTTGCTAGCACAGCTAGTAAGCGAAATTGGGCGATAACCTTTTGGGTCTGTTTTTTCTTTGCCAGGTTTTGGAAGGGGAATTATAATACTCTCTCGCCACGATGTGGGGAAAGAGTCGCTAAGAAACATGTTGTTAATGGCCGAAAGCAGGTACTTTAGTGCTGTTTGGCTGAGGTGCCTGAAGAAAGAGTAGTGGATTTCGTCAGGGCCCACTGCAGTGTTTCCACACTTGCTAATGGCGTAATTTAGCTCGGTCATTGTAAATGGTACATTATAATACTCTTGATTACCATAATTGATGAATGTGTGCTTTTGCACCATTCTGCCTGGTCTTTGGAGCGCTGGCTGTATGAGTTATTAGCTGCGACACTGGCGTAATGATCAGCAAATTTATCCATGACTTCCTTAGGTTCGGTGATGGGTTTGCCACCTATTTTTAGTTGAGGGAAAGGTCCACGGGGTGGTCGCTTCGCAGAGAAAGCTCTAATGGTATTCCAGACTTGGGTGGTGGGAGTGAAGCGGTTGAATTTGGAGGCAAAAGAGTTGAAACTGTCCTTTTGAACCCGCTTGCACGTGTTTCGAAAGTGTTCTTTTGCTGCCCGAAGTGCGGATCGAGTAGGGCTGTGTGCCCTCCTCTCATATGCCTTGCGGGCTCTAATCATTTGAGCTTTGGCGTGTGCCGTCTCTGCGTTCCACCATGGGGCTCCGTTTTTCTTTCGGGGTCCTCTGGTTTTTGGTATTGCTACTTGTGCTGCTGAGCTTATGGCTCTTAGTATTAACTCAATATCTGCCGAGTGTGGGTCACCTTCGGTGACCAGAGTGAGGTCGACCTCTGCCTCAAATTTTGTCCAGTCCGCTCGTTTTAGATTCCAGGAAGGGGTATAGAGATCAACGCGGTCGAGTGCTCCTTGGGGGACATTGATTTTGATTGGGAGGTGATCGCTCATGCCTGGGTTGTCTTCGACATCCCAGGTAAACAGTGACGCAATTCTAGGCGTGCAGCACGAAATATCAATGGCTGTGTCTAAATATCCGCTTTGCGTTGCTTGGCGGGTTGGTGCGCCGTTATTTAGGCTAACTAAATTTTGAGAACCTATTGCGTCATATATAATTTCACCTCTACGATTTGGCGTGGCGCTGCCCCAGGATGGGTGGTGACCATTCAAGTCTCCAAGTAATAACAAAGGCCCGTTTATTTGATTAAACAGTTGTGCGAGGTCCTGATCCGTTGGATCAGGGTCGCTAGGGGATATGTATATTGAGACAACCGTCAATTGGACGTGTTGTATTTTCAAACTAATAGCTACACAGTCCAGTGATGTTACCAAAGGCACGTGACTGTGTGGGATGCTATTTTCTATTAGGATGGCTGTGCCTCCCTTACGGACAGCAGCGTTTACGTTATGGCGATACCAAGAGTAACCCGAGATTTTGTATTTATCGTTATCTTTATCAGAAAAGTGGGTCTCTTGTAATGCTGCTAGTGCCGGTTTTTTCTCAGCAAATATTGATGAAAAAAGCGGGAATTTCCCGATAAGGCCATTTGTATTCCATTGCAGAATTGAACCCATGGTGGTTTTTAACGTTTGTGATTAGGGGATCTACGTTTGCGAAGGTTATACGAGCACCTGCTGCTGCTGCTATCGCTAGCAGGAGAAACTGGGGTGGAGTGTCTGGAAAAGCTAATTTTCCTCGCTACGGGTGAGCTGCCGGGGCTGGAGGAGCCGGGGCTGGGGGTTTCCAGGAGGGGAGCTCTGGAAGTGTTTATAACAGTTTTTGCAGAGCTCGTCTCTGAAGCACTGCTGGTGTCAGAGACGGTCTCTGTCCCGGACAGCTCGTTGTCAGACTGACTTTTGTCGTCTGACGTTTCAAAGTCACTTGAAAACTGAAACTGCATATAATGACCTATGAGGTCGGTTTGGGATCCGCAAGTGCGGGTGGCCGGTGCTGTTTGGAAAGAAGCATCGCTTCTTTCCAAGGAGAGGGAGCAGATTCAGTTTGTGTTGAAATATTTACTTTTTGGATTTTGGTTTGAGTGGCAGCCGTTTTACCCTGAGGGGGTGGGCTGCCACTCGTTAAAGGCCTTCTCGGAGCCTGCCTTTGGCGGCGCCTGGGAAGGGGAGCACCGGTGAATTTAGAGTGCTTGGGGGCAGGTAGCGAGGGGAAATCAGACTTTTCAGTCACTCGTGCAGAGTGGCTTTGCCACCCTGCTGCTGGTGTCCAGGTCTTCCTGGTGATTTTAGGTGCCTGAGGGGCGGGAGGATTTTCGGTCGGAAGACCTGGCGGAGAACTAGTGCGGGTCGGGAGATCCTCCCAGCCCGCAGCGGGCGTCCACCTACGCCAAAAAGTGATTGCGCCACGTGGTGGGGGGAGGGGGACGGACGGCCTGATGGGCGCCAAGAAAAGGGGCTCCATTAGGGGGCGGATGTGGCGGCTTGTGTTTTTGGGTGGCTGAGACTGTATCGAAATGGGGTGTTCCTGGCCGGCTGTGCTGGGGGCTGCTGTGGGAGCCTTGCTACCACAGCTTTTTGGGACTGTGCGGCTCTTTTCTTTTTGCAGCACTTCTTTGCGGGCCAGGTCAAACGGGAGCTTTTTTTCCTCAGCCAAAACGTTAACTTCTTTTTCTCGGAGCCAGGTCGGGCACTTGGGATTATCTGCCCCATGAGCGCCGCCACAGGCAGCGCACTTGAGGCTTTTTGAGGTGCAATCTTTAGTGCGGTGCTTAGCACTGCACTTGCCGCATCGTGGGGTGGGGTTCTTACAGTTTGATTCTACGTGCCCGTACCTTTGACAAGTTTGGCAACGAATAGGGAGGGGGGTAGTACGGCCTAACTGGGTAGACACAGTCGCCCAGTTTAATTTGGCCGCAGTCATCCCGACACTTTGTGTCGAAGGTGACAATAAATCGGTGGTCTCGTAGACGTGGGTCTTTTTGCGCAGAATTTTTGTTGGGGTTCAATTTTTCGAGGGCTAGCACATTTTGACCTTTAAAGTCAAACATGTGCTCAAGGTCCACATCAGAGAGATGGGACACTTCCGGGGCATTGATGATGCCCCGGTAGAAGTTAAGGGAGTGGTGGACAGAAAAGATGACTGGTTTCGACCCAAAAGTTTTTGTGGACAGCAGGGCTCGGGTAGATTCCTGATTAGAGGTTTTGATCAGGATATCTTTTTGATGCTTGATAATCTCAAAACTACCTTTGACTTTTTGGCTGATGGCCTTATCCAAATTAAAGGTAGACTCTTTTGCCAAGTTTTGGTGTGCCGAAAGGTAGGTGCCAACCAGCCAAGCTCCGCTTGGCAGGTTGGCTTTGTTCAAACGGGGGCTGGAGGGGCGGAAGAGAGAGTTGGAAGCCATGGTACGTTTAAGTTTAAATGAGATACTTGGTATTAGCTTTGCTAACACCTTTTGGGTAGAAATGGCTAGAGAAGTTGAATTGAAGAAAGTGGTCCTAGTTTTACTAGCAAAGCTAATGGGAGTATTAACCTAGCTAGGGTTGGGTGTTGGAGTATTATCCTAACTGGGGAGTGCTTAGAGAAAGCACCTAGCCTTAGAAATGTGTGAGCAAAAGGCTGACTCAGCCACTAAGAGGGGGTTTAAGTCGGAGGGGAGGCAGGTGCCTCTTCAGGACCTAACAGGGGCCTAGGTGGCTGACTCAGCCTCTAAAAAGGAGCCTGACTGGGGCCTATGCTTGTGAGTCCCTAGGGGCAGGTACCGTGGTACCCTTGCACAGACGCAGCCCGGGTGGAGGGTTTGAGAGGGGCCCCGCTTCTATTAAGCGGGGGGTGAAAGTGAGATGGCCTTACGTATTAGGGATTTTAGCAATGGAGGACCGATAGGTCCAGCCAAAGCCACACGCCCAAGGACTGACGAGGTCCAACAAGCGTGCTCACCCCGGGACGCAAGCGTCCCACCACTCGGGTTTCCGGCCGAAGAGTAAAAGAGATAGAAGAGAAAGAGTAGGGTTATGGGACTGAGAAGAAGAGGTACCAGGTGGCCGGAATCCAAGAAACCAAGACCACCTGGACCGATAGGGTAATTACCGAAAAAGACCAGCTGACGTCCAACAAAACCACACCAACCAGCTGTAAAAACAGCGGCTGGTGAGGCCGGCTGGAGTCAAAGTACCGCACCGACCAGCTGTAAAAACAGCGGTCGGTGGGACAGACTGGTCGCAGCGAAGACTCGAGCCGGGAGCAGGTCTTGAAAAAGTCTTCTACTCCTTCTTGTCTTCGCAGCAGGAAACGCAGCAAGCAGCAACGACAGCAAGCAGCAACGACACCAGACCTGCCGGCAAACGCTCAAGCAGGGTGTCAGTCAGGCAAGCCTGTTTTCCTGACAGCCGCCTCCCGCAGGTACTCCCAGGGTGTGGCGCGGCGATACCACGGAGAAATCCACAGCCGCCTCCCGCAGGTACTGCCAGGGTGTGGCGCGGCGATACCACGGAGAAATCCACAGCCGCCTCCCGCAGGTACCTCCAGGGTGTGGCGCGGCGATACTACGGAGAAATCCACAGCCGCCTCCCGCAGGTACTCCCAGGGTGTGGCGCGGCGATACCACGGAGAAATCCACAGCCGCCTCCCGCAGGTACTGCCAGGGTGTGGCGCGGCGATACCACGGAGAAATCCACAGCCGCCTCCCGCAGGTACTGCCAGGGTGTGGCGCGGCGACACCACGGAGAAATCCACAGCCGCCTCCCGCAGGTACCTCCAGGGTGTGGCGCGGCGATACTACGGAGAAATCCACAGCCGCCTCCCGCAGGTACTCCCAGGGTGTGGCGCGGCGATACCACGGAGAAATCCACAGCCGCCTCCCGCAGGTACTGCCAGGGTGTGGCGCGGCGATACTACGGAGAAATCCACAGCCGCCTCCCACAGGTACTCCCAGGGTGTGGCGCGGCGATACCACGGAGAAATCCACAGCCGCCTCCCGCAGGTACTCCCAGGGTGTGGCGCGGCGATACCACGGAGAAATCCACAGCCGCCTCCCGCAGGTACTGCCAGGGTGTGGCGCGGCGATACCACGGAGAAATCCACAGCCGCCTCCCGCAGGTACTGCCAGGGTGTGGCGCGGCGATACTACGGAGAAATCCACAGCCGCCTCCCACAGGTACTCCCAGGGTGTGGCGCGGCGATACCACGGAGAAATCCACAGCCGCCTCCCGCAGGTACTGCCAGGGTGTGGCGCGGCGATACCACGGAGAAATCCACAGCCGCCTCCCGCAGGTACCTCCAGGGTGTGGCGCGGCGATACTACGGAGAAATCCACAGCCGCCTCCCGCAGGTACTCCCAGGGTGTGGCGCGGCGATACCACGGAGAAATCCACAGCCGCCTCCCGCAGGTACTGCCAGGGTGTGGCGCGGCGATACCACGGAGAAATCCACAGCCGCCTCTCGCAGGTACTGCCAGGGTGTGGCGCGGCGATACTACGGAGAAATCCACAGCCGCCTCCCGCAGGTACTGCCAGGGTGTGGCGCGGCGATACTACGGAGAAATCCACAGCCGCCTCCCGCAGGTACTGCCAGGGTGTGGCGCGGCGATACCACGGAGAAATCCACAGCCGCCTCCCGCAGGTACTGCCAGGGTGTGGCGCGGCGATACTACGGAGAAATCCACAGCCGCCTCCCGCAGGTACTGCCAGGGTGTGGCGCGGCGATACCACGGAGAAATCCACAGCCGCCTCCTGCAGGTACTCCCAGGGTGTGGCGCGGCGATACCACGGAGAAATCCACAGCCGCCTCCCGCAGGTACTGCCAGGGCGTGGCGCGGCGATACCACGGAGAAATCCACAGCCGCCTCCCGCAGGTACTGCCAGGGTGTGGCGCGGCGATACCACGGAGAAATCCACAGCCGCCTCCCGCAGGTACTGCCAGGGTGTGGCGCGGCGATACCACGGAGAAATCCACAGCCGCCTCCCGCAGGTACTCCCAGGGTGTGGCGCGGCGATACTACGGAGAAATCCACAGCCGCCTCCCGCAGGTACTGCCAGGGTGTGGCGCGGCGATACCACGGAGAAATCCACAGCCGCCTCCCGCAGGTACTGCCAGGGCGTGGCGCGGCGATACCACGGAGAAATCCACAGCCGCCTCCCGCAGGTACTGCCAGGGCGTGGCGCGGCGATACCACGGAGAAATCCACAGCCGCCTCCCGCAGGTACTGCCAGGGTGTGGCGCGGCGATACCACGGAGAAATCCACAGCCGCCTCCCGCAGGTACTCCCAGGGTGTGGCGCGGCGATACTACGGAGAAATCCACAGCCGCCTCCCGCAGGTACTGCCAGGGCGTGGCGCGGCGATACCACGGAGAAATCCACAGCCGCCTCCCGCAGGTACTCCCCAGGGTGTGGCGCGGCGATACCACGGAGAAATCCACAGCCGCCTCCCGCAGGTACTGCCAGGGCGTAGCGCGGCGATACCACGGAGAAATCCACAGCCGCCTCCCGCAGGTACTGCCAGGGTGTGGCGCGGCGATACCACGGAGAAATCCACAGCCGCCTCCCGCAGGTACTGCCAGGGCGTGGCGCGGCGATACCACGGAGAAATCCACAGCCGCCTCCCGCAGGTACTGCCAGGGTGTGGCGCGGCGATACTACGGAGAAATCCACAGCCGCCTCCCGCAGGTACTGCCAGGGTGTGGCGCGGCGATACCACGGAGAAATCCACAGCCGCCTCCCGCAGGTACTCCCAGGGTGTGGCGCGGCGATACCACGGAGAAATCCACAGCCGCCTCCCGCAGGTACTGCCAGGGCGTGGCGCGGCGATACCACGGAGAAATCCACAGCCGCCTCCCGCAGGTACTGCCAGGGCGTGGCGCGGCGATACCACGGAGAAATCCACAGCCGCCTCCCGCAGGTACTCCCAGGGTGTGGCGCGGCGATACCACGGAGAAATTCACAGCCGCCCCCCGCAGGTACCTCCAGGGCGTGGCGCGGCGATACTACGGAGAAATCCACAGCCGCCTCCCGCAGGTACTGCCAGGTTGTGCCGCAGTGATACTACGGATAAATCCACAGCCGCCTCCCCGCAGGTACCTCCAGGGTGTGGCGCGGCGATACCACGGAGAAATCCACAGCCGCCTCCCGCAGGTACCTCCAGGGCGTGGCGCGGCGATACTACGGATAAATCCACAGCCGCCTCCCGCAGGTACTGCCAGGGTGTGGCGCGGCGATACCACGGAGAAATCCACAGCTGCCTCCCGCAGGTACCTCCAGGGCGTGGCGCGGCGATACTACGGAGAAATCCACAGCCGCCTCCCGCAGGTACTGCCAGGTTGTGCCGCGGTGATACTACGGATAAATCCACAGCCGCCTCCCGCAGGTACTGCCAGGGTGTGGCGCGGCGATACCACGGAGAAATCCACAGCCGCCTCCCGCAGGTACCTCCAGGGCGTGGCGCGGCGATACTACGGATAAATCCACAGCCGCCTCTCGCAGGTACTGCCAGGGTGTGGCGCGGCGATACCACGGAGAAATCCACAGCCGCCTCCCGCAGGTACCTCCAGGGTGTGGCGCGGCGATACCACGGAGAAATCCACAGCCGCCTCCCGCAGGTACCTCCAGGGCGTGGCGCGGCGATACTACGGATAAATCCACAGCCGCCTCTCGCAGGTACTGCCAGGGTGTGGCGCGGCGATACCACGGAGAAATCCACAGCCGCCTCCCGCAGGTACCTCCAGGGCGTGGCGCGGCGATACTACGGAGAAATCCACAGCCGCCTCCCGCAGGTACCTCCAGGGCGTGGCGCGGCGATACCACGGAGAAATCCACAGCCGCCTCCCGCAGATACTGCCAGGGTGTGGCGCGGCGATACCACGGAGAAATCCACAGCCGCCTCCCGCAGGTACCTCCAGGGCGTGGCGCGGCGATACTACGGAGAAATCCACAGCCGCCTCCCGCAGGTACCTCCAGGGCGTGGCGCGGCGATACTACGGATAAATCCACAGCCGCCTCCCGCAGGTACTGCCAGGGTGTGGCGCGGCGATACCACGGAGAAATCCACAGCCGCCTCCCGCAGGTACTGCCAGGGTGTGGCGCGGCGATACCACGGAGACATCCACAGCCGCCTCCCGCAGGTACTGCCAGGGTGTGGCGCGGCGATACCACGGAGAAATCCACAGCCGCCTCCCGCAGGTACTGCCAGGGTGTGGCGCGGCGATACCACGGAGAAATCCACAGCCGCCTCCCGCAGGTACTCCCAGGGTGTGGCGCGGCGATACTACGGAGAAATCCACAGCCGCCTCCCGCAGGTACTCCCAGGGCGTGGCGCGGCGATACCACGGAGAAATCCACAGCCGCCTCCCGCAGGTACTGCCAGGTTGTGGCGCGGCGATACTACGGAGAAATCCACAGCCGCCTCCCGCAGGTACTGCCAGGGTGTGGCGCGGCGATACCACGGAGACATCCACAGCCGCCTCCCGCAGGTACTGCCAGGGCGTGGCGCGGCGATACTACGGAGAAATCCACAGCCGCCTCCCGCAGGTACTGCCAGGGTGTGGCGCGGCGATACCACGGAGAAATCCACAGCCGCCTCCCGCAGGTACTGCCAGGGCGTGGCGCGGCGATACCACGGAGAAATCCACAGCCGCCTCCCGCAGGTACTGCCAGGGCGTGGCGCGGCGATACTACGGAGAAATCCACAGCCGCCTCCCGCAGGTACTGCCAGGGTGTGGCGCGGCGATACCACGGAGACATCCACAGCCGCCTCCCGCAGGTACTGCCAGGGTGTGGCGCGGCGATACCACGGAGAAATCCACAGCCGCCTCCCGCAGGTACTGCCAGGGCGTGGCGCGGCGATACTACGGAGAAATCCACAGCCGCCTCCCGCAGGTACTGCCAGGGTGTGGCGCGGCGATACCACGGAGACATCCACAGCCGCCTCCCGCAGGTACCTCCAGGGCGTGGCGCGGCGATACTACGGATAAATCCACAGCCGCCTCCCGCAGGTACTGCCAGGGTGTGGCGCGGCGATACCACGGAGAAATCCACAGCCGCCTCCCGCAGGTACTGCCAGGGTGTGGCGCGGCGATACCACGGAGAAATCCACAGCCGCCTCCCGCAGGTACTGCCAGGGCGTGGCGCGGCGATACCACGGAGAAATCCACAGCCGCCTCCCGCAGGTACTCCCAGGGTGTGGCGCGGCGATACCACGGAGAAATCCACAGCCGCCTCCCGCAGGTACTGCCAGGGTGTGGCGCGGCGATACCACGGAGACATCCACAGCCGCCTCCCGCAGGTACTGCCAGGGTGTGGCGCGGCGATACCACGGAGACATCCACAGCCGCCTCCCGCAGGTACTGCCAGGGTGTGGCGCGGCGATACCACGGAGAAATTCACAGCCGCCCCCCGCAGGTACCTCCAGGGCGTGGCGCGGCGATACTACGGAGAAATCCACAGCCGCCTCCCGCAGGTACTGCCAGGTTGTGGCGCGGCGATACTACGGAGAAATCCACAGCCGCCTCCCGCAGGTACTGCCAGGTTGTGGCGCGGCGATACCACGGAGAAATCCACAGCCGCCTCCCGCAGGTACTCCCAGGTTGTGGCGCGGCGATACTACGGAGAAATCCACAGCCGCCTCCCGCAGGTACTCCCAGGGTGTGGCGCGGCGATACCACGGAGAAATTCACAGCCGCCTCCGCAGGTACTGCCAGGTTGTGGCGCGGCGATACCACGGAGAAATTCACAGCCGCCTCCCGCAGGTACTGCCAGGGTGTGGCGCGGCGATACTGCGGAGAAATCCACAGCCGCCTCCCGCAGGTACTCCCAGGGTGTGGCGCGGCAATACCACGGATAAATCCACAGCCGCCTCCCGCAGGTACCTCCAGGGCGTGGCGCGGCGATACTACGGATAAATCCACAGCCGCCTCCCGCAGGTACTGCCAGGGTGTGGCGCGGCGATACCACGGAGAAATCCACAGCCGCCTCTCGCAGGTACTGCCAGGTTGTGGCGCGGCGATACTACGGAGAAATCCACAGCCGCCTCCCGCAGGTACTGCCAGGGTGTGGCGCGGCGATACCACGGAGAAATCCACAGCCGCCTCTCGCAGGTACTGCCAGGTTGTGGCGCGGCGATACTACGGAGAAATCCACAGCCGCCTCCCGCAGGTACTGCCAGGGTGTGGCGCGGCGATACCACGGATAAATCCACAGCCGCCTCCCGCAGGTACCTCCAGGGCGTGGCGCGGCGATACTACGGAGAAATCCACAGCCGCCTCCCGCAGGTACTGCCAGGGTGTGGCGCGGCGATACCACGGAGAAATCCACAGCCGCCTCCCGCAGGTACCTCCAGGGCGTGGCGCGGCGATACCACGGCCGGATAAATCCGCAGGCTCTGGCTGCGGGAGCCCAGGACTTCTGGCCGGAGGGCCCGCTGATGGCCTCAGGGAACGGCCAGTTGGCTGCAGAAATAGAGCTGAGAACTTCGCAGTCAATGATCAAATAAAAGCTTCAATTTTGATACCATTACGATTGGATTGTTATTGCGAGCCAGCTGATATGCACATTGCCTATGCTAGGTTAGATGTTGGCCTTGACCTGACCTTAAGTTAGGTAATTTTATGTTTTGGCCTAATATAATCCTATTATACATGATTCGATTCGCCGTAACGAGAAGCGAATGGTGCCTAGAAATGATTCTAACTCAACCCTGTCAGACGCTACAGCCCAGAAACTCTTTTCTAACATGCCACCTAGGGCCTGTCATGACCTCCATATTGACCCGAGCCAAAAACACCGATGGAAGTTTTTCGTATTTCTTACGAACTATCCACCAGCGTTTGCGTTTTTTCGATATCTCGTATAGGAGCCGAGTTGGGGGGAATTTGATTAACCCCCCACCAGGCTGTAGGTGGCTCCGGGGCCCACCCGGGCGGGTGTTAAATTAACTGCTATTATCGACCAATGTGGAAAACACTGACGAATATTGCAGGTTTTAATAGCCATCTTCCATAGGTCCAAACCTAGAGAGTCAGAGAATGTGAAGGCATTCTTGGCTGTGTCTACTCAGATAGAGCCATTTTCTCCCAAATCCCATTTTCCCCAACCGTTTTCAATGGAGAGGTCATGATCCGTACCTGGTCCGAGGTCATCGATATGATAGATCCAGGAATATGTTTCATAGCACTCATGTATGTATGTATGTAGCACTCAGTGTATCATGTAATATGCGCTTCAATCGGATAAGTTAACCCTGTTCTGGTTTGTGCTATCTTAAGCTTTGAGGTTAGGTCACTTGACCTGCACTGGCGACCTGACCTGAGATGACCCAACCTTAAAGTTTTGGGAAAAGCTGCAGAATTGATCAAAACAAGGCGTGCAAGTACAGCAGCGGCGCCGTTGTTATTCTATCTCCAAAAACCCGAGGGGGAAGCGGGTACTCTCCCCCGTCAACGCGCGTGTTAATTCAGCAATGGTTCCTTCCATCGTGGCATGTTGAGCTTAGGAACTTTGCCTCCCCTGATACAAAGTCGTGGTACCGCCCCTGCATATAATCCTCCACTTTGTAACATTTAACTTTTCGCAACACCTGGCGAGAATGAACAAACGATTATCACGCACATACCCAACGTTAAATGAAACGGAAATAGCAGTAAGTTAGCTGGTTTGCCATTTCAGACTGGGCGGGACATTGCAGGACTGCCCCCGCTCGGGGGCGGAGCGTTTCCGCTGAGTGCTGCTGAACCACCGGTGCCGGCATACACCCCCTCCTCCCCAATACCACCCCACACCCGCTCCTCCCCAATACCACCCCACACCCCCTCATCCCTAATACCACCCCATACCCCTCCTCCCCAATACCACCCCACACCCCTCCCCAATACCACCCCACACCCCCTCCCCAATACCACCCCACACCCCTCCCCAATACCACCCCACACCCCCTCCTCCCCAATACCACCCCACACTTGCTTCTGTTCTCAGCACGGTTGACCTGCTGGGTCTCATGTTCAGCAGCGTGGTTGACCTACTGGGTCTCGTGTTCGGCAGCGTGGTTGACCAGCTGGGTCTAGTGTTCGGCAGCGTGGTTGACCTGCTTGGTCTAGTGTTCGGCAGCGTGGTTGACCTGCTGGGTCTCGTGTTCGGTAGGGTGGTTGACCTGCTGGGTCTAGTGCGACCAGTCAGTAGATTTTGGGCGCCTTGGCACTACGTGCAGCCCCAAAACGTCCGTGCTATCCGTACCAGAATCGATCTTTATATCAATGAACTTATGAAAATTTCATCTCTATTAGATGAGAAACTACAGATCAAAATGAAACGATGAAAATCATTCAAACCGCAAAGAAAAACATAATACCTGGCCAAGTCTCCATGCTGCAAAGCCAGTCGCCCCCACAGTTGGCTTATTCTGTGACTCTTTCATCATCCATATCTCCTCCACCCCCTCCCCCGGAGAATAAAGCCTAAATGAATTCTCAACTTTTATTCAGAGCCACCAAATGAACACGGTGAGCCAAAAATTCTATCAAAACGTTCATACATTTCGCTGAAAGAACATTTCAGTTTAATTAGGATCTTCCTGGATAATTCGCTAATAAAGCTATTGCGCCTCACCAGTAGCTGACCTCCAGGTTGAGCAAAACGTCACAGCCGCATGTACAAACTAATCTGCAGACAGAGAAGAGCTGCCTAAGCATAACACAGCGAGTCGGGTCTCCAACCGTGCAGGTCACATCCCGATGTTGCCCCTGGGACAGGAGATGCGGCATGTTTCCAGCCCGACTGCTCCGATGTCCGACAGATGGCCGCTGGCGACGGCGGCAATCGCCGTCCTCCCTGCCGGCACATGCCCCACCGCCGCCGTCCTCCCTGCGGGCACATGCCCCACTGCCGGACATGCACCGCCGCCGTCCTCCCTGCGGGCACATGCCCCACCGCCGCCGTCCTCCCTGCGGGCACATGTCCCACCGCCGGGCACCGCCGCCGTCCTCCCTGCGGGCACATGTCCCACCGCCACCGTCCTACCTGCGGGCACATGCCCCACCGCCGGGAACCGCCGCCGTCTTCCCTGCGGGCACGTGCCCCACCGCCGTGTATTGGGTGTGTATTGTGGTTTATAGGTCGCTTTCAGCATCTAGGCTATATCGCGCGCCCCACCGCCGGGAAGACGGCGGCGATGGGGCATGTGCCCGCAGGGAGGACGGCGGCGGCCCCACCGCCGGGCACCGCCGCCGTCCTCCCTGCGGGCACATGCTCCACCGCCGGGAACCGCCACCGTCCTCCCTGCGGGATCATGCCCCACCACCGTCGACAACGGGGGACGCCTCTTCCCCCAAAAATCATGGGACTCGACTAAACACCCGCACTGGAGAGGTCTGGCACTAACGCAAACTGAAGGGGCCTTGTATGTCGCCCTGCGATCTAAAAAATTAAGTGTACAAAAACGCCGGTTGGAGGGTGGGTGCAGGCTATGATGATCTACGCCATAGCAATTTTGATTGACCTTGGTCGATATCCATGTAAAATGAGGCCATACAGAAAAATATTGGCCGTGCCAGGGACCTTTTGAGAAATGCCGTAATTATGCGGAAAAACGTCGGGAATATGCTAAAGACGGACCAGGGTCATAGAGAGAAGGTCACAGTATTTCCTCAAATTTTGGTCTCAAGGTTATTCAATGTCGATGATAATTGGAGTTTTAGGGCACTGCAACTGCAGAGGCTATATTTGCCCGGTGATTCAAGGTCATTGACTTATGGCGTCACAATATAGTATATACCATATAGCGTACTATTTTTTTTTTTTTTTTTTTTTTTTTTTTTTTTTTTTTAATTTAATATTTTATTTTTTTTTTCTTCCCGGGGGGGGGGGATTCGGGGGGGATTAATTTCATGAATTTTAACCTATATCTAGCACTATAGCAGCCTTTGGGCGGGAAATGGGAACTGACCTTTACCCATGACCTTGACATTGAGTTACCTTAAATATGATGTCATAGCATAACATACGTCAGACTGGGCCATTTGACCGGAAGCACTGGGCCCAGTTACCTTAAAAGTGCTGATATGACCTTGAACTTCATGCGAGGTTACCCTGACATATCCTCCCGTTTATATGGCGCTATGACGTCACAACTCGGTCTCCAATGCTAGCGAACTGATCCGAACGCACAATTGTGGCGATCTCAAAATGTACGTCTGATTTTGAAAGCCTATAAGTCAAAGAATTGTCGACCGATTTTCAAAATTCTTTCACCAATCGATGCACCTTTAAATTCACTCAAACGTGGCCGAATATCGTTTTCTAGGCTACGAGCGGTTCTCCAGCCACCTCGGAAAAATAGGTGGGGGGGGCTCCGAGGCCCCCTCTAGTGCGCGTGTTAAGCTATTGCATCTTCTTCTTACCTGGGGTGGGATTACGTAAATGTTCAAAATTACTTTGTGAAGAGTATTGACAGTCCTTTCAGACATATTCAAACTTGGGGTGCCCACCCTCGGTCATCGCCAGTCTCGGGTCGGTAACAACTTCGGGGCCAGGGCCCTGGCGCCAGACTTTGGAGAGGACTGAACCGCACCTGCCGATAAAAGCGGAAGGAATGTTTCGGACGGAAATTGCTTTTTTTAGATCTTGCCCACATACCAAAAACACGATGACATGCACTCATGCAAAAAAATGTGCAACTCATCAAGCTCCGCACTTGTTCACCACCAATACCATCATTCAGTCCTCCAAATATTTCACCTCCAAGGACACTTCCCAGTGCAATCGCACCCTACTGGCACTGCGCAGGCAAGGTCCAACGGGACGGTGCCCGGCCAAATCACCTCAGGTCGTCGCAGGCGCGCCACCACTGCAGCCAAAACCTCAAAATACCCACATTCTACTTATCATTCACATTGCTCGGAACATAACAATCTCAACAGCCGCAAGAAAGTAAACACTATGTAAGTGTCAATGCTCTAATAACCGTTTGAGCTACGCTTCTTAACAGACAACGCCAGAAGCGAAGCCGGCGGCCACCCTCTGTCGCAGCCGGCGGCCGCCCTCTCTGTCCGATCCAGTTGCGAGGTAGCGTCACACGAACTCCACGCCCTCAAACTTCACGCTGCCGGGTATGAGCGTCTCGGGGAGGGCCACCTGGCCCTCCGTGGAGACCACTGTGATATAGGAGGCGGTGCGGTTGGCGCGGGAGTCCTCCTCCGACTTCAGCGCCAGCAGCCACCGGTCCTCGGTGTCCGGCACAAACTTCACACTGGAGAAGCCGCGCGACGCCACCAGCGGCCCCAGCCGGCCGCTCTGCCCCGCACAGCAGGTGTCAGGAGCGGCGCCCCTCTACCGGGCCAGATGGAGGGTGGACCTATCTACCGGGGCACGGGGAGGGAGGACCTATCTACCGGGGCACGGGGAGGGAGGACCTATCTACCGAGGCACGGGGAGGGCGGGACCTATCTACCGGGGCACGGGGAGGGAGGACCTATCTACCGGGGCAGATGGAGGGAGGACCTATCTACCGAGGCACAGGAAGGGCGGGACCTATCTACCGGGGCACGGGGAGGAGGACCTATCTACCGGGGCATGGGGAGGGAGGACCTATCTACCGGGGCACGGGGAGGGAGGACCTATCTACCGAGGCACGGGGAGGGCGGGACCTATCTACCGGGGCACGGGGAGGGAGGACCTATCTACCGGGGCACGGGGAGGGCGGGACCTATCTACCGGGGCACGGGGAGGGAGGACCTATCTACCGGGGCAGATGGAGGGAGGACCTATCTACCGAGGCACAGGAAGGGCGGGACCTATCTACCGGGGCACGGGGAGGAGGACCTATCTACCGGGGCATGGGGAGGGAGGACCTATCTACCGGGGCACGGGGAGGGAGGACCTATCTACCGAGGCACGGGGAGGGCGGGACCTATCTACCGGGGCACGGGGAGGAGGACCTATCTACCGGGGCAGATGGAGGGAGGACCTATCTACCGAGGCACAGGAAGGGCGGGACCTATCTACCGGGGCACGGGGAGGGAGGACCTATCTACCGGGGCACGGGGAGGGAGGACCTATCTACCGGGGCACGGGGAGGGAGGACCTATCTACCGAGGCACGGGGAGGGCGGGACCTATCTACCGAGGTACGGGGACGAACAGTTTCCGTTTATTTAATATAGATTATCAGGGATATCACATATCGAACGTTCACAGACACATACTTAGTCACGGTAAAAAATGCAGAACTAACGGGGAGGCACCTTGGTGCAGCTCCAGACTGGGGTGGTTTCAGAGACAACTCATGCTGATAATAATGGGTTTAGGCTTGTTTATGCTGCAAAATTGCTAATAAGCCTAGTATGTCACTTTTCCTGTGCTGGCAATAGAACATCCTCAAGTTAGCGTTACAGGAGAGGGAGGGGGACAGTTGCCCTGCAGCTAACAGTTACAAGTGTCCTGCCGCGGTCACAGGAGAGGGGGCAGTTGCCCTGCAGCTAACAGTTACAAGTGTCCTGCCGCGGTCACAGGAGAGGGGGCAGTTGCCCTGCAGCTAACAGTTACAAGTGTCCTGCCGCGGTCACAGGAGAGGGGGGCAGCTGCCCTGCAGCTAACAGTTACAAGTGTCCTTCCGCCTGGTGGCCTTCAGCTTTGTTCCGTATCTTCGACAGGGCAGCTTGGGCACAGATCGGGACAAGGCACGCAATTACAACTCAGCTATCTATCCCACAAAGTGTATGACTCTCTTAACAAAGGACAGGATTTCACAGCAATCCATTTGGACATTTCTCGCTACTTTGACAAAATTAGGCATCAATATTTTTAATTTCTTTCACTCGAAATTTCAAAATTAGAAATTTTACCAAATTTGACTCATCGAAAAAATGTAAACCTGAATTCGGATCGACTTCAATAACTGACTGCTTTACATCTAACCTCACAGATAGAAGGCAACGAACCCGTGTTCACAATAGCATCCCTTCAACCCTCTCCTTAAACGCTGACTGTCCTCAGAGTTCCGTTCTTGGCCCCCTGATGATACTCCTCTATCTTAATGCTCTTTCCCAACAGGCGACACATCAAATTATTTGTTTTGCTGACGACACATCGATATACGCCCAACACACGGCAGACAATTCAGACGGTTCAAAACTCCCTCCAAAACGATCTTGATGGAATTAATGCAGACGGTAAAAAAGTGGCTCTAAACATTTAGCGCTTTAAAAACTACTCAGAAAACTTTTTCCTTAAAAGAGGAACCATTTAACCAAAATTAAAATTCCGAGGCAAACCATACCAATAGTTGAGAGCCATAAGCATCTAGGAGTAACACTTTCTCAGGACCTACATTTCAAGGAACACGTAAATTAGGTAATAAAAGTCAGTATTGTGTTAACCCCCGTACATGCGCCGGTGCACGTTCTTCCCAGGCCTACTCTCAACAAAATCTACCGACTTGAGTAAGACCTCATTTTGACTACTGTGACGTCATTTACGATGGACACTTGACTCTCAGTGCTAAGCTAAGACTTGAGCGCGTACAGAACACGACAGCAAGATTGGTGACGGGGACTATTTTTTAGGACACTACTAACAAACTGATGACTGACCTAAGGTGGGAAACGGACACACGCGGCAAAATACATAAACTACGTTTCCTTTGCAACATACTGCGGAACCTTAGAGTTCCACCTTTTATTCGCAGCCTCGTGCCGAGCGATCGAGCCAATGTAGCAGCTAGCACATTAAAATACTAATTCGGCCAACAAACTAATTCGGATTCCTCACAGCACGAACTTCTTCAAAATATCATCTTAATTGGCACAATCGACAGCCGGAACCAACTATCTCTAAATGTGCGCAACGCACAGTGCACTGAATCATTCATAAAAGGAAACTAGTGAAGTCCTTAATGTCGGCCCTCCCCATTTGTACCATTTATTAGGCTCTAAAAAGGAAAATTATCTGTTATGTGTCTGTGTAACAGTCCTTTGCACGGGCTGAGGCCAAATCGCCAGCAACAACAGCAATGTGTGGAATTACGCAGGTAGGTATAAGCGAACAGTCATGAATATCTGTTCCGTGGGTCTCCCCGGAACATTTCTGTCCCACAACAGTCATGAATCTCTGTTCCGTGGGTCTCCCCCGGAACATTTCTGTCCCACAACAGTCATGAATCTCTGTTCCGTGGGTCTCCCCCGGAACACTTCTGTCCCGCAACAGTCATGAATCTTTGTTCCGTGGGTCTCCCCGGAACATTTCTGTCCCACAACAGTCATGAATCTCTGTTCCGTGGGTCTCCCTCGGAACATTTCTGTCCCACAACAATCATGAATCTCTGTTCCGTGGGTCTCCCCGGAATATTTCTGTCCCACAACAGTCATGAATCTCTGTTCCGTGGGTCTCCCCCGGAACATTTCTGTCCCACAACAGTCATGAATCTCTGTTCCGTGGGTCTCCCCCGGAACATTTCTGTCCCACAACAGTCATGAATCTCTGTTCCGTGGGTCTCCCCCGGAACACTTCTGTCCCACAACAGCCATGAATATCTGTTCCGTGGGTCTCCCCTGGAATATTTCTGTCCCACAACAGTCATGAATATCTGTTCCGTGGGTCTCCCCCGGAACATTTCTGTCCCACAACAGTCATGAATCTCTGTTCCGTGGGTCTCTCCCGGCACATTTCTGTCCCACAACAGTAATGAATCTCTATCCGTGGGTCTCCCCCGGAACATTTGTCCCACAACAGTCATGAATTTCTGTTCCATGGGTCTCCCCCGGAACATTTCTGTCCCACAACAGTCATGAATCTCTGTTCCATGGGTCTCCCCCGGAACATTTCTGTCCCAGAGCAGTCATGAGCCTCCGTTCCCGTGGGTCTCCCGCGGCACATTTCTGTCCCACAACGCAAGGCTGGTGGTGTTGGTGCTAACCAGTCTCCGCCGCTGCTCCCAATCCGAACTACCCAGTGTCCGACCCACCACCACGCAGCACACCTGCCGCCCGCCGCAGCGCCCACTCACGGAGAGCTGCGAGAGGGCGGAGTCGGCGGTACGGCAGTGCAGCACACCTGCCAACCGCCGCAGCGCCCACTCACGGAGAGCTGCGAGAGGGGGAGTCGGCGGTACGGCAGTGCAGCACACCTGCCAACCGCCGCAGCGCCCACTCACGGAGAGCTGCGAGAGGGGGAGTCGGCGGTACGGCAGTGCAGCACACCTGCCAACCGCCGCAGCGCCCACTCACGGAGAGCTGCGAGAGGGGGAGTCGGCGGTACGGCAGTGCAGCACACCTGCCAACCGCCGCAGCGCCCACTCACGGAGAGCTGCGAGAGGGGGAGTCGGCGGTACGGCAGTGCAGCACACCTGCCAACCGCCGCAGCGCCCACTCACGGAGAGCTGCGAGAGGGGGAGTCGGCGGTACGGCAGTGCAGCACACCTGCCAACCGCCGCAGCGCCCACTCACGGAGAGCTGCGAGAGGGGGAGTCGGCGGTACGGCAGTGCAGCACACCTGCCAACCGCCGCAGCGCCCACTCACGGAGAGCTGCGAGAGGGGGAGTCGGCGACACGGCAGTGCAGCACACCTGCCAACCGCCGCAGCGCCCACTCACGGAGAGCTGCGAGAGGGGGAGTCGGCGACACGGCAGTGCAGCACACCTGCCAACCGCCGCAGCGCCCACTCACGGAGAGCTGCGAGAGGGGGAGTCGGCGGTACGGCAGTGCAGCACACCTGCCAACCGCCGCAGCGCCCACTCACGGAGAGCTGCGAGAGGGGGAGTCGGCGACACGGCAGTGCAGCACACCTGCCAACCGCCGCAGCGCCCACTCACGGAGAGCTGCGAGAGGGGGAGTCGGCGGTACGGCAGTGCAGCACACCTGCCAACCGCCGCAGCGCCCACTCACGGAGAGCTGCGAGAAGGCGGAGTCGGCGGTGAGGACCAGGTTGGTGCCGCGCCTCTCGTCCTCCAGGTCGTCATAGCTGAGCTGACTGGCTCTGCGTGGCAGGAACACCCTGCAGGAGACGGCACACTCACACCAGCGCACACACCCAGCAGCAGACGGCACACTCACACCAGCGCACACACCCAGCAGCAGACGGCACACTCACACCAGCGCACACACCCAGCAGCAGACGGCACACTCACACCAGTGCACACACCCTGCAGCAGACGGCACACTCACACCAGCGGGGTGTGCGCTGGTGTGAGTGTGCAAGCTAAACACAATGCAAGCAGCAAAATGGAAGATCTATCTCAATGCGGTGCCAAGTCATTGGCAAAGTAATTACTGTATGCTCATGCGACCTCACATGAGCTTTGAAAGGTCAGATGCTCAAAAACTCAAATTACTGGTCAAGATCGTGGTAAGAATACATGGTATGATAATGTTCAATTGATATATCAAATATTTACTCAAATCCAGTCCTTTATGTTTTTCAGTATCTGTTGTATCTGTTGTATCTGTATTAAATCACCAACAGGTCTTTAAAAACCCAATAACAGGTGAAGTCAGAAGAACTAAAAACACATGGAGGCCTAACTACAACATAAATACTCACATCACACCAGTACTGGCTCGGCTGCCGCAAACACAGCTATATTTTTCTTCAGTACCCCGAGCGGATCACAGAATATATCACTGAGGGTTGACACGTTTAAAAAGCTGTTCACCAGACGAGGTAAGCGATTAAAAGCTCCGGAAGCAACAGTGTTCACTCTAGCCGGCGGTACACTAAACAAAGTAGAACGAGAAATCCTAGTGGTTCTGACCGGCACATGTACCGTAAAACCTTGTAAAATATGTGATGATGAGATGAGGCCTCTAAAAACTTTACATAAAAACAAGATATCACTTTGGTGGCGCCTAGCCTGGAAGGGATTGCACATCGTACAAACTAAGGAGGGACTTGTAGTCCAGGACAGCACTGGCAGGCTCAGTATGGTTGGCTAGCCACATGAGGAATTTATGCTGAACCCTCTCCACGCGAATGAGATGACATTTTGCTGCTCCGCCCCAAATGACGGAGCAGTATTCAAGAATTGATCGAACATTTGCGTTGAATACGGACACGGTCGCACGCTTGTCCAGTTTGTATCTGGGGGAAGCTGACTGGAAGGTTCGAATGAGAAGGCCTAATGCCCTATTGGCTTTTAGTACTATGGAATTTATTTGCGCCTGAAAAGTGAGTTTTTGGTCCAGAATAACGCCTAGATCTCGGATGTTGTCAAAATTTTCTAGAATTTCGCCGTTGATTTTGTAAGACGAAGGGATGAAATTGCGGTTTAGAGTGATTTTGAATGCTTTACATTTCGATGCGTTTAGCTTCAGCTTCCAGTCCGCTGCCCAGCGCGAAACTGCATCCAAGTCATTTTGAAGCCTGATGACGTCATTTTGGGTGTCAATTTGAACGAAAATTTTCACGTCATCGGCAAACATCAAACAGTTTGTAGAGATTACAGATGGCAAATCATTCACGTAGAGAAGGAACAGCAAAGGTGAGATATGCCCGCCTTCCGGCGTCCCCGAGACAGCCGGAGTCCACTGGGACATCTTGCCATTTAACACTACTCTTTGCTTCCGCCTCCCGAGGTATGATGTGAGCTATTTCAGAGCGTGTCCATCCAGGCCATACATACATCGAAGTTTATAGAGCAGTAGGCGATGATTTACGCTTTGGAAGGCACTGGAAAAATCTGTGTATACCACATCGAGCTGAGATTTATGTTGAATAGCCGCCCATCCATGTGCAAGGAAAGATGCCAGATTTGAAGCGCAAGATCTATGCTGTATAAACCCGTGTTGAGTTTCCGAAAGGAGAGGTCTGACGTGTTGAAAAATCTGATCGCTGACAATTTTCTCAAACACTTTTGCACACAGAGGCAACAATGAAACCGAACGATAATAAAACTAGCCTTTATGATGAATTTACGATGAACCAAACAAAAAACTAGCCTCACCTTAGGTCAATAATCGAAAAAAAATCGTGACAGCACATTTGTAGACGACCCCAATGACCTCATCATATTATGATAGTTTGGAACTGATCGGTTGCATGACGTTCTTTTGGTACCGCTTCAAACTCAAGATTTTGGGTTTTGAGGTTGGGTCACTTGACCATGAATAACTCCTTGACCTGACGTAACCTGACCTAAAAAAGGCCAGGTGCATGAAACCAATTGGGACTAAGGTACTGTAAGTCGAGTTGTTCTGTGTTGCTACGTTTTTGCGTTATTTAGGAAAAGCCAGGAGGGCGCGATTTTCGCCCCAAATGGGGCACATTTAAAACATTCGAAATTTGCAAGATAATTTTATCATGAGTTATTTTATTCTTTGAAGGTCATCTCTGAAAGTTTAATTCCCATAGCAGGCCCATAGAGGGCTGCTAGGACAGATATAGTACAATGGTTAGGCACATTGCGCTTGCATCACTAATCTAAAATTTCATTTAACAATTTTGGAAAGAAAACTCTCCAATTCTTAACAACGGAATGCCAACACCCGCAATTGAATTTTCCAAGGAAAAATACATCACTTGTAATGTCACTGTCATAAAATCACGTGGCCCGATCCCAGATCGCCGGTAAATTTATATTATTTTTTTCGAAAATTGTAATTTAGACAGAAATAAACTTTTATCTAGATCTTAATGAATCTAGGGATCTGAAATTGTATACAATTATCATGGTTAGTCTAGAAGATATGGCCATGGGAAAAGTAAGGTTTCTCATTGGGTTCAAAAACTGCCTGAGGCCATAGCTCAAAAAGCACTGAAGAGACGGAGAAAACAAGATCACAGCGTTAATGCAGGCCCTGGGCGACCTCAGAGCGGTGTTTTCGTCTGGTCCCGATCTGCCCCGCGCGCGTGCCTCAGTCGCCTGCTCCAATCCCAGACCGCTGTATCAGTGCGCTCACTCCTACACGTTGGCGCCGGGGGCGGGGCGGAGTGTGACCCGCCGCCGGGTCGGCCAGTAGTGTCAGACACCACACTCTCTGACAAATATTCTCATCCAAACTGGAGATGTAAGGTGCTATCACTTGCTCGATTTGTCGTGGAATGAACCAGCTTCTAAAAGTGTACCTATATAACCTATATTTTGAGATCGCCGCGGTTGCACAAGTTCGCCTACATCGGAGACAGAATGGTGACGTTATAACGCCATATAAACGAGATTATATGTCAAGGGCTCCCCATATGAAGGCCTAGATCAAGGTCAAAGGTCACAGATCAACGTTCTACTAGTATTCTTAAGGTCGTTGGCTTCCGGTCGAATGGCGTTACCCAGTACGTCGTATTTTATCACCCACTCCGGTGGGCTTCTGAGCCACCTTCGTCCTGGTGGGGCGGGGAGGGGGTGTTCAACCCCGTCGAACTCAGCTCCTATGCAGGATAGCGAAAAACACGAACGCTGGTGGATAGCTCATAAATTCAAGAAGAGACTACATCAGTCACTTTTTGGCTCAGGTCAATATTGAGGTCATAACAGTTAAAAAAGGTGGCATATTAGAGAATGTTTTATCATCATTTCCTGCAAAATTATTGCCCAAAGTCTTCCTTAAGTAGCCCCAGACAACCTCTCAGAGGCCACAGGTCCACACTTGCAACATGAGTCTGGAAAGGGACTATGATACTACGATCTGGAGAAGATGAAGGTACTCTAGGCATCTACACAAATAGAGCCATTTTGCTCCCAATTCCCGTTTTACCCATGCATTTCTAGTGAAGAGGTCATGATACGTATCTGATCCTAGGTCATCGACATGAAAAATCCCGAAATATATTTTGGAGCACTCGGTGAGCTCATTATGTGATGACTTTCATTGGATAGATTAACCCTGTTCTTACTCATGCTATCGTAAACTTGATCAATTGTAAAATTTGAAACTTGATCAATCGTAAAATTGATCAATCAATGATTGTTCACATTAACTAGATATAAAAGTTGCATTTGTTTAAGAGGTACATACCAAGGGCAAGGGTTGTTGAATAAGTATAATGTAAAATTTATAATGTTTTTTACAGCCACACGTATACTCTTTCGACGCTTAACGTTGGGCCAGAGGAGCAGGCTGTGGAAAATGGGTTTATCAATTCCAAAAAAAGTTGACCTTGACCACTAGGTACAATCTTAACTAAATAATTCGAGGGACACTTTTATTGTAAAAATATAGCATCATCTTAAAGGGGAAGTATGCAGTCTTTACACCGATCTAGTATCACGTCTACTAGTGCTTAATAGGTAGTTTTTGGTTAGCATTTTAGCTGCAGTCGACGGAAAAATAGTAAATAAGAAGAACAGAAATATTCAAATAACCGATTAAGGTACTTCAGCGAGTTTTTCACTGTTAATCAAAAGCTAGTGTTTGGCTGAAATAATAGAAAAGACTGTCACAAATACTGCTCTAGGTTTGTCGTATTGTCGGCATTACTTTTAGGTTAGAGGTACCAATATGGTTGTTGTCACGACATCCTATCTTATTTTTAACGATTCATTCTAAAAGGCATTTTTGTGTGAAGCTCAATTCGAGGTCTGGCTATACTAGGACTGAGAATTATTGATATTTACTCCACGATTCTGATGAAGGGCTGTGCCCGAATATATAATCTTCAGTGTTTTTTACATTTCCGGATTCGAGGGGAGAGGCCAGGGAACATCTTAACAACTCATCATCATGCTCCTCGCCGCAGCACTTCAAAACTTATCAACAAATATTCAATGCTTAAAGGGAATGTGACACCTTCATAACGAGATTTTAACTGAGATAGCCAAGTTGTAAAGCAAGTCGGAAAACCCGGTACTCCATATATCATTTGTCTTGGAACTCGATATTTCCGTAGAAAAAAGCCAAAACCTGCCTGACACCAACCCCTCATCAACCCCTCGCCGGGCGGCCATTGTTGTGAGCTGCTGGTGTGACGACATATGCTGACGTCACGATGAGCATCAGCCAATCGAAGCCCGTGAAGCATTTCCAGCATGGTAGTGGTTGCCAGATCATTACATCATCCACAGGCAGATATTTATTATTTTCCTAGAGGAGTATTTTTAAAAGCAAAATATTGAGCTTATTAAAAATTTTCAGAGAAATCATGAGTGGTTTCATTATTTTTGGCTAAAAGTACGCCTAATTTCACTAAATTCCAGGATTCGACCAAAGTGCCACATTCCCTTTAAGCAAACTGGGCATAAATATTATGCCATTAGAGCTATTGGGATCTGGTTAAGTAGATCTGATAGGAAAATGCTAGGACTTTTCCACTATGTGGAACGTAATGACCTCCCACCAGTGGTTTGACTTCCAGAGGTCACCTCGTGACCTAATATGACCCTGAGGTCAAGAAAGGTCGGAAAAGTGACCTTGCCGTATATCAAATGAAAGCCAGTGATGAGACATACACGATGGTATTTGATTCAGGGCCCTTGCTTTATTAGGTCAAAAGTTATTGTCAACATACTGTTTTTGACCCCTGGTGACCTTGGATGAACTCAAAGAGGTCAAAGGGAAAATATGGCCCCTGGGGTCCGTGAAAGGGTGTCCAAGAATGCTTTTCTGAGCAAGCCGCGCATTTGCAATCGTTTTTGTCACTTTTAGATCATAAGACAGCTTTTCCCCATGCTTTTTCAATGGGAGAAGTCACCTCATGACTTGACCTTGGGTCACGAAATCGAAAAATCCCGGATATACATATTGTAGACCCTGGACGGTTCATGAAGTATAGAAAATTTTAAATCGATCGACTTAGAAATGTAGCTCTTATAGAGCTCAGAAGTTGAAGTGAGGTGACCTTGGTTGACCTCGCCTGGTGACCTGACCTTGGGTGGCCCAGGGTAAAAAATTTCAGGGATGGTGGGAAAATGTTGGGGTGAGAGGTAGAATCCTCGACCGCGGTGCTGCGCCTCGTCGTTTTCTGCTACCCCGAAAAACTTACGGGCATCGATGGCCTCGGTGGGGCGAGGGTTAAGCGGCTATGCAAAGCCAACTTTGAATGCCCTTATTTTAAAGAAAAACTGACGATATCACCTTCAAATGGTCAATTTCGAAAACAAACTTGATGTAGAATTGTGGAGAAAGAACAATGTATTCCGTTCGACTCATACTGTACTTGTGAGAGCCGGCTGAAATTGATGAATTTTAACATGGGACCTATTGGGCGAAGGAATGATTTGTCGCCAGCGTGACGTCACAGTAAAGGCGGCTCCTGATTCGTGGTTGGGGGTGGATTTAATCTAATTCTTTTGCTCAGTTGGTACAAAGTTAGAAAACAATATTTCTTCGACAGAAAAAGTGCAATCAATTGCTTAGAAACCCCCACTTATGAAATATTTTATGCAAAGCCAACAACAAATACTAAACAAGATGACAGTGTGATTAAATCTTTGAACGATGTGGAAGGGGGAGCGGACAAAATTAGCACACAAATGCTTAAGACAACTTATAGAAGCTGCATAAATGAATAAACCCACTTTTCAATATTTTCTTATCATCGGCAATTTTTTCAGACGTGCTGAAGACTGCAACAGTGATACCTGTCTACAAATCTGGAGAAAGGATCAATTTACTAATTATCGTCCAATATCTCTTCTTCCGATTTTCTTCAAAAATTTTTAGAAAACAATACACCAGCATTATTTTTTTCTACAAAACAGTCAAAAACAACATACTGCACTATTACGCTGCGCTCCATGCATTTCGTCATGTGGTTCTGACTCACTTCAACCTTGGATTTAGAAATAACCATTGTAGTTACATGCCTATTGCACATTTGTATGATACTGTATCAAAATCTATAGAAAGGGGCTGTATTTCGTGTGGAATATACCTGGACCTCAAAAGAGCTTTGATACCGTTAGTTGTAACATTCTTTTGCAAAAAGTTGAGTTTCTAGGTGTTCGGGGAAAGCTTCTTGAAATTATTTGTTCATATTTGTCAAACGGACATCAAGTAACAAAAATTAAGGACAAAATATCTGACATAAAGCAAAGGAAAATGGGAGTATCGCTGGGATCGATACTTGGCCCCCTTCTCTTTATAGTTTATGTAAATGACCTCTATCGAATTTTGGACTTATAAAAATTTTACCATTTCGCAGATGATACGGCCATTATAACTGCTTCTAAGAGCAAGAAAATTCGATATCAATTATCACATGAATTTCCTAAGATTGAACAATGGTTTCACTCCAATCGTCTATCTCTCAACTCTGAAAAATCACACTTTCAAATTTCCCCAGGAAATGCTGTTGGTTGTAAAATATTTAGGAGTTCTCGTTCGATGAAAACTTCAAATGGAACAGACATGTCGCCATTACTGAGGCATTAGTTAGTAGAAGCTTAGGATTAATGACTAGGGCAAAATATTACCAAAGTGCAACGTGAGTTGTTATGTCTTTACAATAGCCTTGTTCAGCCTTATTTGAATTATTGTGCTATAATATGGGAAGCAACTATACCTCGAAATTAGATACGCTTCTGAGACTTCAAAAACGAGCATTTACACGCGCATTGACGGCGAGGGGTACCCACCCCACCTCGGGTTTTTAGAGATGGCATAAAAACCGCGGCGCGAAACACCGCCGCACTTGGCATGCCATTTCTCTGATCATTTTACAACTTATGCCAAAAATTTTAAGGTTAGGTCATCTCAGGTCAGACCATTGGTACAGGTCAAGTGACCTGACCTCAAAAAGTTTAAGGTAGCATAAGTCGGAACAGGGTGAACTTATTCGATTGAGACTCATACCACATAATGGACCCACCGAGTTCCCTAGAATGTGTTCCGGTATTTTTTCTTTCAATGACCTAAGGTCAGGTACGAGCCATGACCTCTCCATAGAATATACATGGAAAAAGTGCTTTTAACTAAATAACTTGGTAATGGATGGTGATAGAGTTTATCTTAACTTCATTAGATTGACCTTGTCTTTGCAGTTCTTATGTTATGCATTTTGACATAATTTGACCTTGACCTAACCTCAGGTCAAATGACATATTAAACTTGATTTGACCTAGCAAGGTCATATTATACATCATTTAATTCGGTTTGCTGCGAGGATTCCAATGGTCCAAATTGTTTTGCTCTATCTTTTCTTGTTCGGATGAAATGACAAAAAAAAACTTCACTTACATGTTATCCCTATGACGGCATGTTTTGACCTCTAGTGATCTTAAAGGTGACTTGACAAAAAATTGTTCCAATATTTTCGATGGAGAAGTAGATGGGCTACCCAACGCCATTTACCGTTTTTCGCTACCTGGCGTGGTTCTCGAGATCTTAGGAGGGGGGGGTACCCGCCACCCTACATCAAAGCGAAGGTGGCTCAGACCCCCGTCAATGCGTGTGTTAAGAATAATAGCTAAACATTTTTATTTTCATCAAACTTAATTTTTGATAGGTTTTGAAGTGCTGCGGCGAGGAGCATGATAAGTTGATAAGGTGGTCTGTCCCCTCGAATCCGGAAATGTAAAAAACACTGAAGATTATATATTCGGGCACAGCCCTTCATCAGAATCGAGTAGTAAATATAAAAATTATCGGTCATAGTGTAGCTAGACCTCAAATTGAGCTTCACACAAATGCCTTTTAGAATGAAAAAATCGGATGTCGTGACAACAACGATCTTGGTACCTCTAACCTAAGAGTAATGCCGACAATACAATGAGACTAGACCAGTATTTGTGTGACAGACTTTTCTATTATTTCAGCCAAACACGCTAGCTTTTCAATAACAATGAAAAAGTCGCTGAAGTATCTTAATCGGTTATTTGTATGCCTCTGTTGTTATTATGTATTTTATTATAAAAAAATTCGAGCGAGGCATTTATAGTAAGATATAGCCTTATGCTGAATTAAAGGGGAAAGTTTGCAGTCATTACACCGATCTATTATCAGGTGTACTAGTGCTAAATAAGTAATTATTGTTAGCATTTTCGCTGCGGTCAACTAAAAATACAACGAAATAAATAAATAAATAATAAGAACAGAAGCATACAAATAACCGATTAAGATACTTCAGCGACTTTTTCATTGACATTGAAAAGCTAGTGTGTTTGACTGAAATAATAGAAAAGTCTGTCACACAAATACTGGTCTAGTTTTATTGTATTGTCGGCATTACCCTTAGGTTAGAGATACCAAGACCGTTGTTGTCACGACATGCAATTTGTTTTCATTCTAAAAGGCATTTTTGTGTGAAGCTCAATTCGAGGTCTGGCTACACTGTGACCGATAATTTTTGATATTTCTACACGATTCTGATGAAGGGCTGTACCCGAATATATAATCTTCGGTGTTTTTTACATTTCCGGATTCGAGGGGACATGCCACTTTATCAACTTATCACACCTTATAAACTTAATTTTTATCGAATTAAACTCTTAAAAATCCTGGAATGGAACAATTATTGGTCCTGGAACAAGAAAATCGTCATTTTATCTAAAGTGTTGAACGAAACAATGCCGTGAAGCTGTCTCATCACTTTTCCAACTTCATTTCCCAAATAATATGCATTTGGCTTAATATTTCCAAGTACCTTTTGCTGCAACAAATTATAGACTATTTTCTTTATCATGTTCCGCACCTAAAGTATGGAATGAAATAATATGCCCCATGTTCCCAACTGTTGAAGAAGTACCATTCCAAAAACACAGTTTGAGAACCACCTTAAAAAACTACTTTATTGAAAGCTATGAAAGACAGCAGGATGTTTAGTTGTATGGATGTTTGAGAACCACCTTAAAACTACTTTATTGACAGCTATGAAAGACAGCAAGATGTTTAGTTGTATGGATGTTTGAGAACCACCTTAAAAACTACTTGATTGAAAGCTATGAAAGACAGCAGGATGTTTAGTTGTATGGATGTTGGAAAACCACCTTAAAAACTCCTTGATTTTTTAACCCACAACCCATTTAACAGGTAGGCAGGAGTGCCCTTCCTCACCCATACAGCCAGGTCAGAAAATTTGTCCATCAGCTTCCAAATTATATTAGTTTTACTTATGTTAGCTGGCTGTACCACTTCCCGCCATTCTATTTTTATTTGATGCATCTTCCCAACTACCTATTGTTAGTAGTATTTTCTCCTTGGCTCCACCAAAAGAGTACTCACCTAGTTGTATTCGGTTGAGCCACGAGGAAAAATATTTTGTTAGTGGGTAAATTTTTGAAGGTATGAAACGTTGAGTCAGAAAAAGAAAGCTATTAGTACTTAATCAAAGTAGTTCAGTTAAAGAAGAGATGAAACAAAGCATATCCACAAAGAAAATTCAGTCGCTCATCCACTTGCCTCCTCAGTAATATATCGATTCCAAAAAAAGTTGCGAAGCGTTTTCTTTACAGCAATTTTTTCAAGTGGGACATCATCTATATTAGGAAGCTATGAAGATTGAAAGCTATGAAAGACAGCAGGATGTTTAGTTGTATGGATGTTTGAGAACCACCTTAAAAACTACTTTATTGACAGCTATGAAAGACAGCAGGATATTTAGTTGTATGGATGTTTGAGAACCACCTTAAAAACTACTTGATTGAAAGCTATGAAAGACAGCAGGATGTTTAGTTGTATGGATGTTTGAAAACCACCTTAAAAACTACTTGATTGAAAGCTATGAAAGACAGCAGGATGTTTAGTTGTATCGATGTTTGAGAACCACCTTAAAACTACTTTATTGAAGGCTATGGAAGACAGCAGGATGTTTAGTTGTATGGATGCTTGAAAACCACCTTAAAAACTACTTGATTGAAAGCTATGAAAGACAGCAGGATGTTTAGTTGTATGGATGTTTGAGAACCACCTTAAAACTACTTGATTGAAGGCTATGAAAGACAGCAGGATGTTTAGCTGTATGGATGTTTGAGAACCACCTTAAAAACTACTTTACTGACAGCTATGAAAGACAGCAGGATATTTAGTTGTATGGATGTTTGAAAACCACCTTAAAAACTACTTGATTGAAAGCTATGAAAGACAGCAGGATGTTTAGTTGTATGGATGTTTGAGAACCACCTTAAAACTACTTTATTGAAGGCTATGAAAGACAGCAGGATGTTTAGTTGTATGGATGTTTGAGAACCACCTTAAAAACTACTTTATTGAAGGCTATGAAAGACCACAGGATATTTAGTTGTATCGATGTTTGAGAACCACCTTAAAAACTACTTGATTGAAAGCTATGAAAGACAGCAGGATATTTAGTTGTATGGATGTTTGAGAACCACCTTAAGAACTACTTGATTGAAGGCTATGAAAGACAGCAGGATGTTTAGTTGTATGGATGCTTGAGAACCACCTTAAAAACTACTTGATTGAAAGCTATGAAAGACAGCAGGATGTTTAGTCGTATGGATGTTTAAGAACCACCTTAAAAACTACTTTATTGAACGATATGAAAGACAGCCGGATGTTTAGTTGTATGGATGTTTGAGAACCACCTTAAAACTACTTTATTGAAAGCTTTGAAAGACAGCAGGATGTTTAGTTGTATGGATGTTTGAGAACCACCTTAAAACTACTTTATTGAAAGCTATGGAAGACAGCAGGATGTTTAGTTGTATGGATGTTTGAGAACCACCTTAAAACTACTTTATTGACAGCTATGAAAGACAGCAGGATGTTTAGTTGTATGGATGTTTGAGAACCACCTTAAAAACTACTTTATTGAAGGCTATGAAAGACAACAGGATATTTAGTTGTATGGATGTTTGAGAACCACCTTAAAAACTACTTGATTGAAAGCTATGAAAAACAGCAGGATATTTAGTTGTATGGATGTTTGAGAACCACCTTAAAAACTACTTGATTGAAGGCTATGAAAGACAGCAGGATGTTTATTTGTATGGATGTTTGAGAACCACCTTAAAAACTACTTGTTTGAAAGCTATGAAAGACAGCAGGATGTTTAGTTGTATGGATGTTTGAGAACCACCTTAAAACTACTTTATTGACAGCTATGAAAGACAGCAGGATGTTTAGTTGTATGGATGTTTGAGAACCACCTTAAAAACTACTTTATTGAAGGCTATGAAAGACAACAGGATATTTAGTTGTATGGATGTTTGAGAACCACCTTAAAAACTACTTGATTGAAAGCTATGAAAAACAGCAGGATATTTAGTTGTATGGATGTTTGAGAACCACCTTAAAAACTACTTGATTGAAGGCTATGAAAGACAGCAGGATATTTAGTTGTATGGATGTTTGAGAACCACCTTAAAAACTACGTGATTGAAAGCTACGAAAGACAGCAGGATGTTTAGTTGTATGGATGTTTGAGAACCACCTTAAAAACTACTTGATTGAAAGGTATGAAAGACAGCAGGATATTTAGTTGTATGGATGTTTGAAAACCACCTTAAAAACTACTTTATTGAAAGCTATGAAAGACAGCAGGATATTTAGTTGTATGGATGTTTCAGAACCACCTTAAAAACTACTTGATTGAAAGCTATGAAAGACAGCAGGATATTTAGTTGTATGGATGTTTGGGAACCACCTTAAAAACTACTTGATTGAAGGCTATGAAAGACAGCAGGACGTTTAGTTGTATGGATGTTTGAGAACCACCTTAAAAACTACTTGATTGAAGGCTATGAAAGACAGCGGGATGTTTAGTTGTATGGATGCTTGAGAACCACCTTAAAAACTACTTGATTGAAGGCTATGAAAGACAGCAGGATGTTTATTTGGATGGATGTCGGAATCCTGGCTTATTTCTCAGATACAAAGTATTATAATAATATTAATAGTAATGCCATTTATTTCATACCACTTGGGTACATATAGAAGTCCAGCGCATAATAGAAAAACACACAGTATACACAACATTCACGAATTCTTCATAAATATACACTTATGGTGACATGTCACATAGAAATCGTTGACTAATCAGACCAAGCTGAAGCTTAAGCTTAAATAACATTTACAGTCATGCGCTGGAGGTAAGACCAAAATAGATTATAAATTTGTTGCTTTGATGTCCTGCTCAAGTCCATGCCTAATATTCCATATTTTTCTCTTATCTTCAGGTGGTTGATGTGCGGCAGACCAGTGCGAACAACATCACTATTTTGTGATGAACATCACTATTCTGTATGGTATTATTATTGCTGAATTGAAGTCTTCTAATAAATAAAAGTTATCTGTATTGAATGTGCATTTGGCAAGTCAGAAGTTTTATTCGTGGCACAACGGATGATTTCTTGAACATTTGGGAACTTTAACAAGCCTCTTAATGCTAAAATGATACGCCAAACTTAACTCCCGAAGAGCTCTACCGCTCCTTGTCGCCCAAAGCTCACAACCATAAAAGTTTGAACAGTACGTTTGAAATAGTCTTACTAAGATATGGCGATCAACGTACCCTACAGCAGTCTTCAGAATGTTAACACTGTAATAAACTGAACGTTTTATCCGTCTCATGTCAGCACTACAGCTCAAATCACTGAGCTGTAATGCTGTATATATATATATATATATATATATATATATATATATATATATATATATATATATATATATATATATATATATATATATAATCGTTTTTTCCTTACTTCCGATTTATTTTTTTCTTGTTTCTTTTGTTTTGTTTTTTCCTTGTTTCTTTTGTTAGCTTTGTGGCTTTTTAACACTCAGAGGATTTTTATCCTAAATAAATTAATAGCCTACTGGTACCCCAACTTTGATCTTTGTGGCTCCCTCGAGAGTAACTAGCTTGTCTAATTTTTCGGGAGAGTCCCGGAAAAAACAAACTAACCTTAAGTAGTTGGTAGATCAGGAAAAAAATAAATGAGGCGGGGAGTGGTGCAGTCCAATAATACAGCTACTAACCTTACCCAACATTTTTATATGGAATCCAAGTAGTCTGGCCGCATGGGTATAGAAGGGCACTCCTGCCCACCTCTCAGACTCTCTGGTCCCTCCATACTCCCAGTGTTCCCTCCAGACCCTGAGTGGTCCCTTCAGACTCTCAGTGGTCCCTCCAGACTCTCAGTGGTCCCTCCAGACCCTAAGTGGTCCCATCAGACCCTCAGTGTTTCCTCCAGACTCTCAGTGGCCCCTCCAGACTCCCAGTGTTCCCTCCAGACTCTCAGTGTTCCCTCCAGACTCTCAGTGGCCCCTCCAGATTCCCAGTGTTCCCTCCAGACCCTCAGTGGTCCCTTCAGACTCTCAGTGGTCCCTCCAGACTCTCAGTGGTCCCTCCAGACCCTAAGTGGTCCCATCAGACCCTCAGTGGTCCCTTCAGACTCTCAGTGGTCCCTCCAGACCCTCAGTGGTCCCTCCAGACTCTCAGTGGTCCCTTCAGACTCTCAGTGGTCCCTCCATACTCCCAGTGTTCCCTCCAGACTCTCAGTGTTCCCTCCAGGCCCTCAGTGGTCCCTTCAGACTCTCAGTGGTCCCTCCATACTCCCAGTGTTCCCTCCAGACCCTCAGTGGTCCCTTCAGACTCTCAGTGGCCCCTCCAGACTCCCAGTGTTCCCTCCAGACCCTCAGTGGTCCCTCCAGACTCCCAGTGTTCCCTCCAGACTCTCAGTGTTCCCTCCAGACCCTCAGTGGTCCCTCCAGACTCTCAGTGTTCCCTCCAGACTATCAGTGGTCCCATCAGACCCTCATTGTTCCCTCCAGACTCTCAGTGGTCCCTCCAGACTCTCAGTGGTCCCTCCAGACCCTCAGTGTTCCCTCCAGACTATCAGTGGTCCCTCCAGACCCTCAGTGTTCCCTCCAGACTCTCAGTGGTCCCTCCAGACCCTCAGTGGTCCCTCCAGACTCTCAGTGGCCCCTCCAGACTCCCAGTGTTTCCTCCAGACCCTCAGTGGTCCCTTCAGACTCTCAGTGGCCCCTCCAGACTCCCAGTGTTCCCTCCAGACCCTCAGTGGTCCCTTCAGACTCTCAGTGGTCCCTCCAGACTATCAGTGGTCCCTCCAGACTATCAGTGGTCCCTCCAGACTCTCAGTGGCCCCTCCAGACTCCCAGTGTTCCCTCCAGACCCTCAGTGGTCCCTTCAGACTCTCAGTGGCCCCTCCAGACTCCCAGTGTTCCCTCCAGACCCTCAGTGGTCCCTTCAGACTCTCAGTGGTCCCTCCAGACCATCAGTGGTCCCTCCAGACTCTCAGTGGTCCCTTCAGACTATCAGTGGTCCCCCCAGACTCTCAGTGGTCCCTTCAGACTCTCAGTGGTCCCTCCAGACCCTCAGTGGTCCCTCCAGACCCTCAGTGGTCCCTCCAGACCCTCAGTGGTCCCTCCAGACTCTCAGTGGTCCCTCCAGACTCTCAGTGGTCCCATCAGACCCTCAGTGGTCCCTTCAGACTCTCAGTGGTCCCTTCAGACTCTCAGTGGTCCTTTCAGACTCTCAGTGGTCCCATCAGACCCTCAGTGGTCCCTCCAGACCCTCACTGGTCCCTCCAGACTCCCAGTGGTCCCTCCAGACTCCCAGTGGTCCCTCCAGACTCTCAGTGGTCCCTTCAGACCAATTATCAATTAAAATGGCTCCACGTAGTGCCACTCTTAACAGCCTTTCCGTGCTTCAGGGTAACACGTGCCTGCTGAATATGGAAGTGTAATTCAAAGTTGGCGAGAAATACATATATCCACTTATGCATGGAAAATTTCCTCCCCCAACTCCTATCCCAGACTACCAAAACACTCTGGAAAAAGGTTCCCGAGTTAAAAACCACTTCCTACAAAATTAAATCGCCTCCTCCCAAAGCTGTCTGCCTAAACATGCCAATAGAGGTAATAAACGGACACAGGGGCACTTACCGCCTGCTTCCGATAGACCCTTGGTGCCCCTGGTCACGGTGCCCCGCCCCTTCCCCCAAAGGTCCATGGCGCCCCATGAAATGTGTTGCTCCCCAGGATACGTGTCACCACCTCCCCAGGATACGTGTCACCACCTCCCCAGGATACGAGTTTCGACGCTCCTGCGGTGGGATTCGGCGCCCACCTCACAGGCTTTGCCGGCCAAAAGTGGCACCCCCAAAAGCAGTGTCCCAAAACCTGGGGTGCTGGGTGCAGAACGACACCCAGTCAAGCAGAATTTTCCACTCACTTTTATATATTTTTTGCTGAATTAACCTCTCACTTCCAACAATACTTACTACTATTTAATTTTACTCAACAATACTTACTACAAAGGCCAGTTCCATTGCCTCCTCCACCAACGTCCACTGGAAAAAGAGAGCAGCAGAATCGACTAAAAGATCGCCAAATGAACTCGGCTCTCATGCGCTTCTTTGGCTTTTCTGCAAGAAAATCTGGCAATTTCTATTTTTCTAGCAAATTATACCTGGCATCCTTATATCCACCGATTTCAGTGGAACAACTGAATCGAAATTCTGGCGCGGGCAAGACGCTCTGTGCCCCTGCCCCACCGGAGAAAGTTCCAATGGGTGAACACCGCCACTAAATTCCACCACTCACAAAATTGGTGAGTGGAAAATTAGACACCCTAGCCTTTTGCTGCCAAAAAAATGAGCTGACCGCTTTGAAAGATACATTTCTGGAAAGCAGCTTATCTGTGCACATGACTTCTAGGCTTACGTCCTTGAAAAGTTGTTTTTGTATTTCTGGTACCGAGAATAGTGAAAAACCATTTTTGGTCATCTTGTTGTTAAAAGCTATTATCTTGAAATTTGTATGCTAACCAGCATATTTTTTAACATTGTATGGTAGAAAATTGACCATTTAATTCAAAGAAAATAATTTTATCCATATCAGCCCTTCATTGCTGCGTCCACGCCCTGTGACACCCAAATCCACTCACGACACCCTACGACACCCTAGGCACAAATAAGCTGATATTTAAGTTCAACTGAAACTGTCTGGTACTTGAATACATTGAAACTCTACATTTTCATTAAATGATTTTTTTTGGGCAACAAGAATGCATCCAGTTACCTTTCAAACATCAGCACTTTTTTGTATGGCTGGTCTACGGCGTGGACTTACCAAATCGCCGTCTTTACATCTAGTAAATAAAAGCGGCATCTTTAGGCTTTTGAAAGGCCGGTTTCATATTCGTTATTGACAAAACATTGGTAGTCTTCCTCTTGGTGTGCTTTTAGTTGTATAATTTTCTAGTCTATAAGGATTTAGAAATTTAATTTAGAGCAATTTTTGAAATGCAAATTATGTTGCCCATGCGACCGGCAAGCGGATTGCGATCAGAAATTTAAATTAATAGTTGCTCTGACGCTGTCGCAACCCGCCGCGCCTGGCTGACTGTAGACGAAAGGAAGAAACAACGGAAAGGAGGCTGTAGGGGCTGTAGTAGCTTCGATTAGATATTGATAGAAAGCAGCATACTCATATGAAGGTGAGTATATATGTGAAGAGAAGCAGGGGAATTGACAGGTAAAGAAAATAAACTTTTAGCAAGAGTCTGGAAGAATTTATTGCCATGATAGAAAGTTTGTAGTTTCGTCTGGGTTAGCTAAGCGTAAACCGAGGCTCTGCTGGGCCCTAGCATATGTGTATGCGGGGTGCAGTGATTGAGGTCAGGAGTGGCCTCCAAAGTTCCGATAGCTATAGGTATAGGTATAGGAGGGGCGTTATCCCGGACAGGAAAACTATACAGTGTATGCTTAGATAATTAATTTTGGAACTAGGTATTGCATGAAAAAATCCCGTTTCATTTTTCACCACCTGCCGATCTCGGAGGCCCCTCTGCAGAGTTGGTCTAAGGGGGCCCCGATATTTCGTATCCGGGGCCCTTTAAAGCTGGTCGTGTGGGAGAGGAGGGGCACAAGAGTTGGTCTAGGGAAGCCCCCAAGAGTCTTGGTGGCTCCCAGAGTTCTTTCCCCCGAAGGTTGGTCTCAGAGGCCCCCAAAAAGTTTTTTATTTCTGGAAATTCACCAACTCCTTAAAATTGGGGACTGCATCAGTAGGTTTCAGCTGGTAAAGATTTACCTGCTTAATCCAAATTTCTCACATGGGAATGGTCAAACAATGCTGCTTGGGACGATTTAAAAATATTTACTTTGAGAAAATTAAAGGAAATATCCATCCTTCAGTTCAAACAAGGGCTCTGAGAGTTTACCACCTGAGTATCCAAATTGGAAATTTTTACTCCGCCATATATTTTGAAGGGAATTTTCCACTCACTCGCCATACATTCCGAGCTGAATTTTCCACTCGACACCCTAGCGCAAAACCTATTTTGGGTCACTGCCCAAAAGTGAGCGAGAATCGGGCGGTTTTGGGAGAACTGCCCAGGATCTGCCCCGGGCCCGTACTGTGGCCTATCCCTGTAATGCCACCGGAACTGTATTTTACAAAAGTTTAGATACCACACCGAGAGAGAGGGTCAATTAGAACCAAACAAGGGAGGCATGTTAAGGATGTGTTTCGATCTGTCCCAGCGGCCTCCCCTGAAATACTCACTCAACGAAAGCCGAAATAATGTTGCTAAGCAGCAGCCATACTACGGATGTCACCACGAATGAGGCGACCAGTTAATACGCAGCCGTTCCGCACCGCCTCCTCCCCCGGCTCCCGCAGAGATTACCGTCAGCTGCAGCGCCGGCGTGACGACACTGCAGCAGGACGGGGCCCCGACCCACACACATTAGATTTTGTCAGGATTATGGATGAAGCCCGGCTGGCCCAGCGGGGAGGGGGGGGAGGGGGCAGGGCGCCGGGTGTTTACTACGTGGCCGCACGCCCCAGAGCCGACTGCCGGAGTCCGCACGGCTGTGGGCCGTCCCACTGGGTGGGCAGCTTCAGCAGCAGCTGGGCTGTGGCCTGGAACAGCAGCGGGCCAGAGCCAGCTCCCCGCAGTCCCTCGCCCTGCCTCCGCCCCTGCCGCAGCCGCCGCCACAACCTCCAGTCTCAGCCAGCGGTGAAAGTCAGCGAGGGTCTGCCAGTAGTGTGCCGGTGTCGGGAAAACGGCCAGTGCCGGCAGGGTCCACACACACACCAGGTGAGACGGGGCAGACTGAGACGTGTAGCCAAGGTGAGACAGGGCAGACTGAGACTGTAGCCGAGGTGAGACGGGTTAGACTGAGACGTGTAGCCGAGGTGAGACGGGGTAGACGGAGGCGTGTAGCCGAGGTGAGACGGGGCAGACTGAGACGTGTAGCCGAGGTGAGACGGGGCAGACTGAGACGTGTAGTCGAGGTGAGACGGGGTAGACTGAGCCGTGTAGCCGAGGTGAGACGGGGCAGACTGAGACGTGTAGCCATGTCTGCCGCTCTCCTCTGACAGACAGCCATGTCTGCGGCTCCCCTCTGACAGACAGCCATGTCTGCGGCTCCCCTCTGAGACAGCCATGTCTGCCGCTCTCCTCTGACAGACAGCCATGTCTGCGGCTCCCCTCTGACAGACAGCCATGTCTGCGGCTCCCCTCTGACAGACAGCCATGTCTGCGGCTCCCCCTCTGACAGACAGCCATGTCTGCGGCTCTCCTCTGACAGACAGCCATGTCTGCGGCTCCCCCTCTGAGACAGCCATGTCTGCGGCTCCCCTCTGAGACAGCCATGTCTGCGGCTCCCCTCTGACAGACAGCCATGTCTGCGGCTCCCCTCTGACGGTCTCTCTGCGGCAGACAGCCATGTCTGCACTGCTGCTGCTGCTGCTGCTGCTGCTGGTGGTGTCGGCGGCCGAGCCCTCTCACTACGTGCTGCACATCTCCGACATTCACGTGGACGACGGGTACGTGGCCAGCGGTGCTCCGGACACCTACTGTCACAGGGAGGAGGGCCGGCCGCAGCGGTGGTTCGGCCAGCGCGGCTGCGGCCTGCCCTGGCACACGGTGCAGCTGTCGATAGAGGCGCTGAGGGCCCGCTACCCCCACCCCAGCGCCGTGCTGTGGACCGGCGACACGGCGCCGCACTGGCCCTACCGCAGCTGGGACCAGGTTTTCCCCAAGCTGCGCCGCGTCACCTCCCTCCTGCGCACAGCCTTCCCCGGGGCGCCGATCATCCCGGCCATCGGCAACCACGACGCCTACCCGTCCGACCAGTTCCCGGCCAACAACGCCAGCTTCTACCAGCGCTACCTGCAGCAATCCGGCTGGGCCGAGCTGCTGCCGCCGCCGGCCCGCCACTCCTTCGGCAGGGCAGGCTACTACAGCGTCGACGTCGGTGACGTGCGATACCTGGTGCTGAACACGCCGCTCTACTACCTCCGCAACCAGCTGACGCAGGCGGGCGGCAAAGACCCCGGAGGGCAGCTGGCCTGGCTGCGGCAGCAGCTGCAGCTGCAGCCGCCGCTGCTCACCACGGTGGTGGCCGGCCACATCGCCCCCGGCTATGCCCACTGGAGTGTGGATGAGACGCAGCTGCGCCAGCGGTACAACCAGCGGCTGCTGCAGACGCTGCGCCGCGCTCACTCCCACCACCAGGTATACCTCTTCGGGCACGAGCACATCGACACCTTCAAGTTCTGGCACAGCGGGCTCCAGGAGGGACAGCAGACAGGCGCCTTCTTCCTGGCACCGTCACTGTTTCCTGGCGTTCTCTCCCAGAACATCAACCCCAGCCTGAGAGTGCTGGTGTTCAACGACCGAGGCGGGCTCGAGGACATACACCAGTACCACATGGACCTGGAGGCTGCCAACCAGGCCCACAGGGACAACCCCAGCGTGCGGGCCGCCGACTTCTGGCAGCTCACCTACCTCTTCCGAGAATGGTTTGGCCTGAAGGATCTGACCGACAGCTCCATGCACATGTTGTTGGAAGCCATGAGGTCGAACGAGAGTATGTTCGACAGGTACTGGGACATCACAAACGGCGGCGCCGAGGTGGCCGCCTGTAACAGCACCTGCCGGCGGCGCCAGCTCTGCGTGCTGGCCGCCCCCGACACCGCCGCCATGGCCCAGTGCCTGAACGCAGCCGGCCGCCCTGTTCACAGCCTGCTGGCGCTGCTGCTGGCAGCGGCGGCAGCGCGGCTGGCGCTGTAGCCGGCCAGCCTCAGAGCGTCCGTGCCGGACTTTGTCAGCGGCGCCACGTCCGCCCATGCAAGACCGCCTTGTGTCGGGTGACGGCGTCTTCTCTTCCGCTCTTTCAACTGTGAAAACGAGCAAACCCCTCTAACTCTTTAAACACACTTACGTGCAAGCTTCAAAGCCGGGCGGTAGCAGTAACATTGCCTGCTGGGATGTGGAACCAAATGTCCTCCTCCAGTCTGAGGAGAACGTCGAGTAACCCCGCCGTTACCGCTTCCGGGTCATATCCGAGAAGAAAACTAGCGCAGGACAACACTCCCGTGAGGGAGCTGCTCAGATCACATGTTGAACCCACCAGCTAGCTATCCCGTGAGGTAAACAAGATCATGTTATGTACGTTCTGGCCCCATATACATACTCAAGAGATGACCCAAAAAGAAGCACCTGACTTGGGTCACGTGACCTGAAGTCACCGACAGGGCTGCCAGCAGCCGGCAGAAACTGGTTTAAGCCACTGACTTCTTTTTACAGCTTTTAACTAGATGCCTATATGGTGGCAAAGAGTGGCTCTGGGCTGTAAAGAGTAAAAATAATTAGACTGGGGCGAAGCACGTTCGGAGGTCCTCTGGGGCGGCTATTTAGAGCTGAACTGGCAAAAATGTGAGGCGGCCTGTGCGCGTAAAAAGAAATAATGAGCAGAAAAACGATTATATCAAACAAAACGAGGAGCTTGCAGGTCGAGTGTTCTAAACCGGACGACGTTTGCACCAAACTTCCTTTTTCAGTTTTTTTGCTGATCCTGTCTCTCACGGCCTTGCGTATTTCTTGTTTTGAAATTAGAAGTATACTTAATTTCCGATCCAGATCACAGCTGTTAAGCAGCACGAATCCCAACGTTTGCAACAAGCAGTTAGAAATACAGCCTTGCACGCAAATATCCGTTTGTGCTCAGCACATGCACAGGCAGGCAGTCAAACAGACACTGCACCGGTATTATCGTAGTAGGCAGATCACATCTCGCGATTCAAAAGTATCACATCAGAAGGTACACCATTCAAAGGGTCTAATGTTCATAGGTTCTACCGTTCAAAATGTCTAACTTTCAAAAAGTCCAACATTCAAAAGGTCCAAAGAGGCGTGCTCAGATGCATAACAGTGGGGTGCATGATGCCGCAGAGGCGTGCTAAGACACCTGATAATAGGAGGCAATGAGGGTTAGGTTAGGTTAGGTTAGGTTAGGTCAGGTCAGGTCAGGTCAGGTCAGTTATGTATGCCCTTGGTCCCTATTTCCTAGTCTGGGGATATCACCCCTCTTTCCAGAATCTGAGTGCGCCTCTGGTCTGGGTACCACTTAACACTACTCAAACCCTCCTTCCACCTGTTTCACCTCTAGGGATTTTCTTGCAGAATGTGGGGATATTTCTAAACTATTTCCCAAAGCTGTACCCAGACCAGAGGCGCCCTCAGTACCTGGAAAGAGGAGTGATATCCCCAGACTAGGAAATAGGGACCAAGGGCATACACAACTGACCTAACCTGACCTGACCTGACTTGACCTGACCTGACCTAACCTAAACTAACCTAACCATCAATGCCTCCTATTATCAGGTGTCTTAGCACGCCTCTGCGGCATCATGCACCCCACTCTCATGCATCTGAGCACGCCTTTTTGGATCCTTTAAACGTTGGACTTTTTTATTCAAAAGGTCTAACTTTCAAAGGGTATAACCTATGAACATTAGACCCTTTGAACTGTGGACCTTCTGATATGATCCTTTTGAACCGCGAGATGTGATCTGCCTACTACTAGGGTGGGGTATTAAATGGTAGGTGAAGGTCAAACGCCAAAATTAGGCTTAAAAACCCCTCAAACCTGATACTAGGGACAAAAACAAACCATTCGCCGAGAAAACTGGGTACGTTTGAGCAAAAAAAAAAGTCCGGCCCCGGCAGCATTACTTTTTCATGAAAATCATCAAATTTTACCTGGCTCGTCCTAGAGCGATATGAAATAATTTTATCATACACTTGTTTTCATGACCCAATAAGCATTAAAAGTGAAATTGGTCATTCATAAAATGAAAATGTCGAAGGCATCGATCTCTGGCAGCTCTGTGGGGGGGGGCAATGTGAGCATGGTTCCCCCAAATTCCGGAAATACATATTTCGGCCTTGTCCCGAAACGGTCGGCTGTCAAGTCAAGCTGCTGCAGCTGTTGTGACATTCGGGAACAAGATGCTCGAAAGGGAATGGAAAACTTCGACAACAACACAGCTCCAGATGACAGAAACATTAGGACGGCGCTGCAGCTGCAGGAGGTGGAGGGAATGGCTAGAATGGTGGGGGTGGTGGAGGAGGGGAGAGAACAGGGCAGGGTCATCATTCACGCCTCCGACAGCACAACCAAGAAGAGGGCCGGGCACTTCATGGTGTCAGGTCTCCACATCGGCCAGGATCTTCAGCTGGACCTTCCCATACCGTCCATCTACGGGGAGACCAAGGAAGACATCGCCATGCAGGTGGACATGGGGATGAAGGTGCTTGAGGCCAGCAAGGGGTTGACTGCCAGGGAGGTCTACCAGATGGTGGACGTCCACATGACGGAGAGCACAGAGCACAAGGGGATTTCGCCATTGCTGGCAGAGCTGTATGACCTGGAAACCCCCGCCGGGCAGGTCTTCTGCAACACCCGCACCACTCTGGACTTCTCCTCGGGGATGAATAAGGTCATGAGGAACGTGGAGGCGGGGATGAAGATGGAAGAGGTGGTGAAGTCATTCATGGTCGACATCGACTACGACACGAAAAACTCCAGTATCGCCGGCCAGGCACTTGACATGATGTTACGACTGGGTGCTCCTGAGTACAGCCACAAACCATGGAACAGACATGGTCATGGAACCATGGACATCAAGCAAAGGGGTTGGAGGTAACCTCTTCGCCTACAAGGATGCAAGGTTTGGACTGCTGTCCAGGGCAGCAGTCATCGCCCTTTACAACTATGAGAATATCCGTAACTTCCTAGATGAATTCCCTGACATCAACAACAGCCTGGCTTGCCTTGTGAGGGAGGTCATGGTACTGCCCTACTTGAAGCCAGTGCTCATGGTCTGGGCCACCCTCGGCCTTCACTTGGTGGAGCCGTTCTACTCCAGGACCATCCAGCAGGGCGCAACCCACTCCAGCCTAAAGTTGTTCTTCAAAGAGATGTATCAGAGCATGGAGAGGCCGGTGGAGACAGACCTCTTCCTGTGCGACAAGCCAGAGCTGGCTGGTGTGAGTGAGGGGCTCTTCAATGCTGTGAAGGAAAGTTACACCTAGGATGTGGTGGAGGTGGTGGTGGAACATGCAAGGCTGTACAAGGAGGAGGTGGTGGCACTGGCAAACCTCACCATGGTGGAGATGAGGCTGGTGCTAGCGAGGCAAAGGAGGGACTGTGGTATCGATGAGGAGCAGTATCCAGCTCAGTACCCTGTGATGGAGCAAAGTCAGAACATCGATGATACTGTGGTGACGAATATCGGCATGGAGAGGAGCTGTGGTCTAGTGGACTACAGGCTACAGCACCTGAAGCACCTGGAGGCTGTCAGTAGATCGATCATTCTGAAAAAGACGCAGTCACTCAGAGAAAACAAGCTAGTGGACTTTAGAGGGTTAAAGGAAGATTTGGAGAAGGTGAAGGAGTTGAGGCTGAAATGGAGTGAAGCCATGAAGGAGAATCAGGCAAAGGGTTCCGATGAGAAGCAGGAAGTTACAAAGCAAAAGGAAATAAAAGACTGGACACTCTTGATTTCCTGAAGTCAGAAGAGGGACCCTTTACGGATGAGCGAGGGGTGGAGGAGTACCTTGCCAAGGAAGATGTGGGAGATAAACAGAGGATCAAGAGGATGAAGGTTGAACTGCAGCATGCCCGAGACTCCTCCACACTTCTCCCCATGACTGATCCGATATTTAGGATCCAAACCACAGTTCCTGAGAGTGGTAAAAGGAGACAGAAGACACCCCGGGAATTCAGCGAGGCTCTGAAGTCTCTGCTGGGCCGGAGAAACCACAGGTCCACCATCGAATACAACACCTTCCAGGTGACTCTTAGGCAGATGAGCTTACGAACCAGGAGGATGGTGGGACGGTAGAGATGGTCACTTTATGTCCTTAAACGTCATAAAATGTTGTGGTGCTTAATTGCAAATACAAGTACAAAATCAAATACAGGACTTTGACAAGTGTCGGCTCGGCTGTAGTACAGGCTATATTCAGTAAATTGCGAAAAAAAGTAAGAATGCCATGGCCGGACTTTTTTGCTCAAAAGTACCTCGCATTTTCGGCAAATTGTTTCTTTTGTCCCTGGTATTAGGTTTGGGGGGTTTTCTAGCTCAATTTTGACTTTGGTATTTACCACCCCACCCTACTACTACCATAATACCCACTGCACCCCCCACACACACGCCCACGCCCACGCCCACGCCCACGCCCACGCCCACGCCCACGCCCACGCCCACGCCCACGCCCACGCCCACGCCCACGCCCACGCCCACGCCCACGCCCACGCCCACGCCCACGCCCACGCCCACGCCCACGCCCACGCCCACGCCCACGCCCACGCCCACGCCCACGCCCACGCCCACGCCCACGCCCACGCCCACGCCCACGCCCACGCCCACGCCCACGCCCACGCCCACGCCCACGCCCACGCCCACGCCCACGCCCACGCCCACGCCCACGCCCACGCCCACGCCCACGCCCACGCCCACGCCCACGCCCACGCCCACGCCCACGCCCACGCCCACGCCCACGCCCACGCCCACGCCCACGCCCACGCCCACGCCCACACACACACACACACACACACACACACACACACACACACACACACACACACACACACACACACACACACACACACACACACACACACACACACACACACACACACACACACACACACACACACACACACACACACACACACACACACACACACACACACACACACACACACACACACACACACACACACACACACACACACACACACACACACACACACACACACACACACACACACACACACACACACACACACACACACACACACACACACACACACACACACACACACACACACACACACACACACACACACACACACACACACACACACACACACACACACACACACACACACACACACACACACACACACACACACACACACACACACACACACACACACACACACACACACACACACACACACACACACACACACACACACACACACACACACACACACACACACACACACACACACACACACACACACACACACACACACACACACACACACACACACACACACACACACACACACACTGCACCTACACAGTAGCCTGGCCGGTTTTGCAAAAAGTTGTTGGAGTGTTTTGTGCCCATCTGTTTTTAGATGCATTTTGGTGTGCTGATTACGAATATGCGGTCTAAAATTTAAAAAATCGAAAAAATTTTGTCCGCGCCCGGCCGTTAAAGTTTTCCTTTTCCCAAAATGTCACGTGTTTTATCTACTTGTCTAATTCAGTTAGGTAATGACTTAAGTTTTTCCATAGATTGAGAGAATAGACGATTCTGCATTTTTGAGAAGAAAAATCATCGCTCTATCTGCTTTCACTTTTCCGTAGTTTTACCGTACAGTGGCAGGGGGATGATAATGGTGGTGAAAAAATAATTTTTGGAATAGACCTATTGCCACTCAGGAGGTGATTCTAGGGTTAAAGTGGAGACTTTGAGTGCAGAAGATATTAATCTACCTTGCAAAAAAAACTTCGACCTTGGGCAAGTGAAAATTTCGTCTCTGATGCTTGTTTTCCGGCACCTACTGAGTGTTCCATTGGACTTGCGACTCTTAGTTTCTCTTGAAAATAATTTCAAAAGTATTTGTATTAAGGCAATGTCAGTATGCGTATCTGTTACTTTAAAAATTTTGCGACATTTCTTGACAAAATACCTAGCTAGGTCAGGTCACGTCACTGAGTTATGACGTCATTCCTATGCCCATGCATAGTGATTTTTCGAAGTGGAAATCTAGCTCGCTCTTAGAAATGCAAGACGAAATTTCTGGATAACATTCAAAAGCTGTTGAATTGAAAAATGTGATATGTCACGAACAGATGTCCGGTTAGGTCCATAGCTATGTCAGCAGAGGTCACCAAGGGTAAACAATATTATCTGAGTGTGTTGAAAAATTGCAATTAAAAGCAGTATAACTATGATTTTGGTGTCATGGAGATGATGTGGCGCATACTAATCAGGGTTATGAATGCTATTGCTTTGCTGGGGTAATTAATGCCTTTGACCTTACATCAAGACCAGCCTGCCACCTGAACTCTCGGCCTTGTTCCTCTCCCCGGCGGGTGACGGGTACCGGGAGAGTCCTGGTGGAGTTGATATGTTCTACATACGAATGTTAATGCATTAACTTGACTTGATATAAGGTGCTTGGGCACTAACTGATTTTTGTCTCTGCAGGGGCTTTCAGAAGTAGTTATTTTCGTTTGATTTCACGTGTATTGCCACTGTAACAATGTGTCTATGCGTGAACGGGGGAGCCTCATCTGGCCTCACCAAGGAAACGGACAGGGTTCATCTTCGGTCCCACAGCCCGGTTCGAAGATTTAGAAGATATCCGGCGGCATTAATGTGTTTGTTCCAGCTCAACGAGTCGAATGACATGCAACATGGCCGTCTTAGGTAACGGGATACCCTTATATTTGACCCTGACCTGAGGTCAAGGACCTCGGGTCAGGGTCAAATAAAGACATGTCAAGGTCATGTTGCAGACCATTTAAAGTCCTATGTTATGAAGCTAAAGAATTGCTGTATCTTTGTGTTCGAAAACATAGGCAAAATGTACTTCATAATGGTGTACGTTGGTGACATCTGGTTACCTCATTGTTGACCTGACCTCAAAATTATTGTCAGCAATTCCAATTATATATTCCATGAGCTTTCGAATGATCGGAAAAATTGAAATCTAGGTCTTATAACAGCCGAGTTGCACTCTGGTTTAGTATCGGAAAAATTGAAATCTAGGTCTTATAACAGCCGAGTTGCACTCTGGTTTAGTCTTCCACTTTTTAGAATAGCAAAATCGGCTTAAGAGGTTAACACGTGAACTGGAGGGGTACCTCGGAGCTCCCCCCACCTATTTTCCAAGGTGGCCGGAGAACCGCTCGTAGCCGAAAGGTGATACTTGGCCACATTTGAGAGCATGTAACGGCTAGTCGATTAGCGAAGACTTTTTTTCAATCGGTTGAATTTCGTTTTACTCATAGGCTTTCAAAGTCAGACCTGCACTTTGAGATCGCCGGAATCGCGCGGTCTGACCAGTTCACTTGCATTGGAGACCGAGTGGTGACGTTATAACGCCATATAACCGGGATGATATGTTAAGTTCGCCTCAAATGAAGGTCAAGATCAATTTCAAAGGTCACAGGTCAAGGTTATATCAACACTTTCAATGTCATTGACCCCAGTGCTTCCGATAATATAGCGTTACCCGGTCTGACGTATATTATGCTATGACGTCATAGTTCAGGTACCTCAATGTAAAGGTCGAGGTCAAAGGCCAGGGTCAAAGGTAATTAGTAAAGGTCAATCATCATACCCCATCGCACATTTGCTATAGTGTTCGTAATCGTGTACATTATAGGTAGTAAACCATATTGTGACCTTAAAGGTTAATGACCTTGAATGGCCTTGACCTCAAAATAGCAAGAAAGATGATTTGTGATCTTCCATCTATGACCCTGGTCCGCCGTTAGCCTATTCCCGACCTTTTCCCGCATAATCACATCATTTTTCAATAGGTACCCAGCATGGCCAATATTTGACCTATATGATCTTGTTTGACCTTGAAGAAATTGATCTAGGTAAATTAAAATAAGCCATGATTTAGACCAACATAGCCCTCACCCATCCCCCAACCGGCGTTTTTCTACGCCTCTTAGTTTCCGAGATCCTAGGAGGGGAGCTTACCAATACCCTCCAGTGCGCGTTAGTGCCAGACCCCTCTCCGGTGTGATTGTTATATAATGACGTCATGAGTCAGTTACCTGACCTGGGGAGTCAGGGAGTCAGTTACCTGGGGGCAGGGCACGTGCCCCTCCGATCGACCCTCGGCGCCCCCTGAAATGGTCACGGCACTCCCTAAAAGGTTGATGGCGCCCCCTGAAATGTCGCTTCCCACCCCACCCCTCCCCCAGGATGCGAAAGTCGGCGCCCACCGATAGGATTTGGCGTCCATCTGATAAGTTTTGCCGGTCAAAAGTGGCACACCCCGGACCAGATGCCCCCCGGGAAGGTCCCCCCGATCGGCAATCCTATATCCGCCTATGCGCTCACTAACTACATGACACAACTACATAAATTATTCGAATAGCATATGGTCTCCTTCGAAAACATTCAAAAGCGAATGAATGGACCACAACAATATTGACAACAATCAAATATTCAATTGTACCTATTACCCTGATTGTACCTACGCACTGCTCCTCATTCATGTTTTGCGTACAAACAAATACCACAGTCACCAGCTGCTGCCGTTTGTGTTTGCCTGATAGGATTGTACTAGACAAGTATTATTTCTAGCATATTTCTAGTTTTTATACTAAAACTGGTACTAAACTATGAATCTGAGCACTTTAGGTACAAAACTTTGAAGTACCAGTTAGTCAACTGCCCTGAGTTGAGTTGGCATGGATTGACCCAAATAATTCTACTAAAATTATTTGGATTGAACTTCGTCGGAATTAAATGGACCATACTCTATTATAATTTAAAGTTCATTTATTCTAAATCAACCTTGACTTATTTCCAGTCGGAATTCATCTATCTTAATTTGAACTTGCCTTATTTTAATTTCAACTTGAGTTATTTCAATTTGAAATTGACTTATTTTATACTGAAGTTAAAATGGTGTAGTTTTTATCACACTTGGCCCGGAATCGAGCCTGTGGACGCCAGGCAAGGTCGGCACCAGCCATGAGGGTGCAGTGCCACCTGTGCACAGCCGCCGGAAGCTGAGTTTATGGGTACTCACCACTGGCGGCGGTGGCGGCTCCAGGCGGCCGCCTCGTGTATGAGGTAGCCGGGCGGCGCGATGCCTGCCGAAGTGCGTAGTCGGCCGTACTGCCACTGCCAGTCCACGTGCTGCACAGCGCCGGCACAGTCCACCCGCTTCACGAACTGGGGGTTGTGGTTCAGCAGCTGACCAGTGGCTGTCGGCCACAGAACAGACGTACGGTGAGCAACAGCATCAACGCTGCCCACCCGCCGCCGCCACCACATCAGACTCAGCTGCCCGAGTTCCCACTGGTGACAGCAGCGTTGTCTGATCAGACTCAGCTGCCAGAGTTCCCACTGGTGACAGCAGCGTTGTCTGATCAGACTCAGCTGCCAGAGTTCCCACTGGTGCCTGCAGCGTTGTCTGATCAGACTCAGCTGCCAGAGTTCCCACTGGTGGCTGTGGCGTTGTCTGATCAGACTCAGCTGCCAGAGTTCCCACTGGTGGCTGTGGCGTTGTCTGATCAGACTCAGCTGCCAGAGTTCCCACTGGTGACAGCAGCGTTGTCTGATCAGACTCAGCTGCCAGAGTTCCCACTGGTGACAGCAGCGTTGTCTGATCAGACTCAGCTGCCAGAGTTCCCACTGGTGACAGCAGCGTTGTCTGATCAGACTCAGCTGCCAGAGTTCCCACTGGGGACAGCAGCGTTGTCTGATCAGACTCAGCAGCCAGAGTTCCCACTGGTGGCTGTGGCGTTGTCTGATCAGACTCAGCAGCCAGAGTTCCCACTGGTGACAGCAGCGTTGTCTGATCAGACTCAGCTGCCAGAGTTCCCACTGGTGACAGCAGCGTTGTCTGATCAGACTCAGCTGCCAGAGTTCCCACTGGTGGCTGTGGCGTTGTCTGATCAGACTCAGCTGCCAGAGTTCCCACTGGTGACAGCAGCGTTGTCTGATCAGACTCAGCTGCCAGAGTTCTCCTGCAGCGTTGTCTGATCAGACTCAGCTGCCCGAGTTCTCACTGGTGGCTGTGGCGTTGTCTGATCAGACTCAGCTGCCAGAGTTCCCACTGGTGGCTGTGGCGTTGTCTGATCAGACTCAGCTGCCAGAGTTCCCACTGGTGACAGCAGCGTTGTCTGATCAGACTCAGCTGCCAGAGTTCCCACTGGTGACAGCAGCGTTGTCTGATCAGACTCAGCTGCCAGAGTTCCCACTGGTGACAGCAGCGTTGTCTGATCAGACTCAGCTGCCAGAGTTCCCACTGGTGACAGCAGCGTTGTCTGATCAGACTCAGCTGCCAGAGTTCCCACTGGTGGCTGTGGCGTTGTCTGATCAGACTCAGCTGCCAGAGTTCCCACTGGTGACAGCAGCGTTGTCTGATCAGACTCAGCTGCCGGAGTTCCCACTGGGGACAGCAGCGTTGTCTGATCAGACTCAGCAGCCAGAGTTCCCACTGGTGGCTGTGGCGTTGTCTGATCAGACTCAGCAGCCAGAGTTCCCACTGGTGACAGCAGCGTTGTCTGATCAGACTCAGCTGCCAGAGTTCCCACTGGTGACAGCAACGTTGTCTGATCAGACTCAGCTGCCAGAGTTCTCCTGCAGCGTTGTCTGATCAGACTCAGCTGCCAGAGTTCGTTAGTTAGTTATTTGGGCTTAGGGGCGCACCAGCCATATAGCGCCCAGAACAGTACAATCGCTAAAAGTGCTCAATCTGGAACAAGAAGAACACGTGATTTAGAGATTCATTACCAGTTTCGATGTCAATACCTCGCTGTGCGGGTGAATGGCAAAGCAAACAGAAGGGTGCACACACACTACTGACATCAGTCCTTCCTATCCTGAAAACAAAACCTAGACCCTACAAGATCCACCAGGCAACGCCGCGCAGAGCGCCCGGCACGAGGCGTCGGGGCGTCAGTTCCGACGCCCACTCCGTACCCCCGGACCCAGGGGGGCCCGGGAGTACGGGAAGTCCCAGAGTCCGCCCGGGCGCCCAGCAAACAGCTGGGCACCTAGGCGGACTCCCCCTGCGCTGCCCCCCCCACGGAAGACAGGCGCAAGTGACATTTTCATGTGACCCACGCCCGCCCCCCGCCGGACGGCAGTGTAGTCTCAGCACGGGGCGTGAGACTCCACAGGGGGAGTCAGGCGCTCCGCGCGACGTCACCCGGAGGACTCACGGTATGTGTACTAAGGCATTAGGCTGAAGTATGTCAAACAGTGTTCAGCTTAGGTCCTCACGGACCATGTTGCGCTTAACCAGGGTCATAGATGATTCTAAAATTGATGGCCTTCAGGAAAGTAAGCACTTGTTCTATCAAACGGGAGTCGCGGCCAACCATCTCTGACATAGTAAAAGGCTCCTGTCTCTCCTCAAAGTGTGTGTTTCTCTCTCCGTTATACCCAGGGCAGGACGTCAGCACGTGCCTCACCGACAAGGGTACACCGCAACGCTGGCAGGGCGGCCTCGCTTCCCCACAAAGGAGGTAACGATGGGTGGCCAATGTATGGCCGGTACGCAATCTGCAGAGGGCCACCTCCTCCCGCCGGCACCGGCGCGCCGCACACCGCCACTCACCGAGCTCAGGCTTCACCTCGAACAGCTTGTTGCTTGCAAGCACCTCCCACGACTGCTGCCAGGCTCCGCGGAAGGTGATGCAACAGATGGGGGAACAAGTCCCTGACCGGGATTGGGAGTCGACGCGAACATGTTCTTTCCGCTGCTCGTTTTTCCGCGGCATCCGCTGCCTCATTGCCTCCTATTCCCACATGACTGGGTATCCAGCACAGCTGAACCTTCTTTTGATTTTGCCCTAATCGTGAAATATGTAGGCGTACCTTACGCACAAGACAGTCACTCGGGTTGAAGATTTTTAGTGGCTGTACACTGCTGAGTGAGTCGGTAAAAATTACGAACAGATTCTCGTCACATGTTTCAATAAAACACAGGGCTTTAGAAATGGCGATTAATTCAGAAGAGAACACAGATGCAGTGGCGGATCCAGGGGGGGGCAAAAAGGCAATTGCCCCCCAAACGGAAAAGCTCGGAGCAAAACTATGTTTTGCCCCCCCCAAAGCGATCGACCTACTTTTTTCCCCGACTCATTTTAAGTTTATAGGCAACATTTTGGTGCTTTAACTCTCAACTTCTAACGGAACCAGTTAAGTTCAGTGAAAATATCGGGCCTTGGATAGGAAAAAGGATCTTGAGCTCATATTTTTCAGCCCGTGACGTTTTTTTTGCTTCTTGCCTCAAACACCCGTACCGGGAAGTCATATTTTAGCGCAATTTTGCGTTGCGCGACGTTTTTTTGCTTTTCGACTTTGGTTTGCCCCTCCCAAACCGACCGGCTAGATCCGCCACTGCACAGATGCACGAGATGGAAGCGAAAAGGATCTGGTCGTAGTGCCCACAACGAATGAACATCCCACCCCGGCACTCGTCTTCGACCCATCTGTGAATATCTTTACATATTCATTGTAATGCGAAATGTGCTCCATGGCCAGAGCATTCATTTCTACAGGGGGACATTAGACTTTACGTAGCCAGCGAGAGATGAGTCCGTCTCAGTTTCTGCTACCTGCCAAGGAGGGATTTCAGACGGTTCGTCCAGGGCGATCATTCGCCGTTGGACTCCACTCTCCAATGCTAAATTTCGCGCACGAACGCAGAAAGGCAATCCCCTGCGAAGGTCGGAAAAAAGCTGCACAACTCGGCGCGAGAAGACCATCTTATGTGTTGGGTGACTCGGATGTTGTGCAAGTTTGTATGCATATCTCTGGCCAAGCAGGCGGCGCCGCATCGCCAAAGGAGGTTCATTCGCCCCAACAAGCAGGCTACTTGTCGGTGTGGTGCGGAATGCACCTGTAGCGATACGAATAGCGCTGTGGTGGATGGTGTCTAAGCAGCGCTTCGCAGAGTCAGACGCCGAATCGTACACGAAACAGGCATAGTCCATTTTCGAACGGGTGAGTGAGCGATATAGAACGAGCAGAGTTTTCCTATCCGCCCCATATGATGTCCTGGATACGCATTTGAGAGTATTCAAGCATCTGAAGCACCTGTCTTTAAGTTGTTTAAGGTGTGAAACATAAGTCAGGCGCCTGTCGAGAGAAATTCCGAGGAATCTAGCCGACGTTTTAAACGGGATCTGACTGTCCCCTAGAATCACTCTTGGATCAGGGCAGGGTCGACGTTTTCGGCAGAAGTGTACACCGACCGTTTTCGTCGTCGAGAAGTATAACCCGTTCTGTCCACTCCAGGACTTCAACTGATTAACGGCTAGCTGAAGCTGCCGCGAGAGGGATGGAGATGTAGACGATGTGGTCCATATAGCAAGGTCGTCTACGAAGAGCGAGCTTTTATAGACTGCGGTAGATAGTCTGTAAAATCAATTAATAGCGAGCGCAAACAGTCCTACACTCATAACACTTCCCTGGGGAATACCGTCCTCCTGGTAAAATACCTTCGAGTGGGCCCCTCCAACACGCACTCGGAAAGTCCTGTCAATTAAGAAGTTCTTAATAAAAAACCCAAGTGGCCGCGAATTCCACACTGGAATACTTCCATGAGAATTCCATGGCGCCAAGCAGTGTCATAGGCGGCTACAGCGTCAAAGAAAACCGCCCCTACATGCCGTCTTTCTTTGAATGCGCTTCAAAAGGCAATGTCAAAGGACACGAGGTGGTCAACAGTACTCCGACCCTTACAAAAACCACATTGGTTGTTGTTAAGAATACCTCGGGATTCCAAGAACCAAGTGAAACGAACATTTACCATTTTTTCAAAGAGCTTACACATACATGAGGTCAGTGAAATGGTCGGAAATGAAGTGGGTCAGAACCGGTTTTGCCTGGTTTCAAAACCGGAATAATTACTGCCTCCCGCCATGCACGAGGAAACTGTCCAGACCGCCATAGTTATTGAAAGTATTTAATAATGCATCCAGTGTACGCTCAGGGAACACCTTGAACATGTTATTATGAAAGAGATCCGGGCCCTCCGCTACGCTACGGAGTCCACTGATTGCTGAGGTGAGCTCTGTTAGTGAGAATGGTGCATTGTAAGAGAGATTACTAGTTGCGGAAAAATCAATGTTCTTCTGTTCGGACCTGATTTTGTGCTGCATAAAATTTCTATCGTCCCTTCTAGACCGGCATCGGTAAGCAAACGCCTCTCCCAGGGCGTTTGCTACCTCTACTGGGTCCATGATTGTTCGGTTGTTCACACACAACACTGGAAGCGGAGCAGAGGGCATATGCGTCGCATCTGGGAAAAAATGACTGCGGATGGGGTGGAACGATTTAGCTTTCCTAAGAAATCAACCCAAGATTTTCTCTTAGCTCGCCGGATGGTACGTTTGCAGACTGCACGAGATCGTTTGAAGGCGATGAGGTTTGTTTCAGTACTATTGTGTTTAAATCGTCTGTATGCTCTGCGGCGTGCTCTGATGGCGTCCCGGCACTCGTGAGACCACCATGGGACCGGGGGCGGCGAGGTTTTCCTGAAGTTCTCGGGATGTATCGAAATGCAGCCTCTCTGACATATGCAGAAAACTGTTCAATTGACATTGGTGGGTCCCTTGGCAGGTCGGCAAAAAGATCGGCTAGAAGGCCCTGGAACTTTGATATGTCGGCTCTAGTAAAGTTCCATCGTTGTGGCCTATTACCTAGAGAAGCAGAGACTCCGCAGGTTAAGAAGATGGGGTAGTGGTCACTACCCAATGGGTCTCTATGCGTTGACCACTTGAAGACGGGTGCCAATTCCGGGCTACACAAACTGAGGTCAATGGCTGATTCGCGGCCAGAAGGCAGGGTTAAGTGCGTGGCACTCCCGGTGTTTAAAAGGCATAAGCTTTCGTCGGCTATAAAAGCTTCGAGGTAGCGACCCCGAGTGTTAGTACTTCTGCATCCCCATGTAGTAGTATGTGCGTTAAAATCTCCCAATAGGAGAAAAGGCCGGGGTAACTCTGCCACCAGCAGAGAGAGCTCCACACGGGGCATGGCAACTTCTGGAGGCAAATATATGGAGCATATCGTGAGCGTTCTTCGACCGACGGAAATGCGAGCTGCAACAGCTTGTAGTAGTGACTGCAAGGCGACCTTTACTGCTGGCACCCCCTGGTGTACGGCGATCAGAACACCTCCATGTGCTATAGTGTTACGCTGCATGTCATTTCGAAAAATAGTGTGGTATTTAATAGAATACGAGGCCTCAGGGAGATAACTTGGTCTCCTGTAGACAGACTGCCACAGGGTTATTGGATCTGATTGTGGTATGTAGGTCGAAGGCGTTAGCACGAGCCCCCGACAGTTCCATTGTAAAAAGGTACTCATGGGGATGTGGGGTAAAAATAACTAGTTATATGTCAAAGTAATAGGACGCTCCAGAAACGCTTGGAGAGGCGCCAATGGAGTTGCGGCGGTAGTGCCCATCCCTGGAATCAGGCTGTAGCCGCTCTTTCCTATGCGGGCTCTCCATACTGTTCGGAGATGGTGTTCCCGACAATGTGCGCTTGTCGGGGCGGTGTGATGGAGAACTCCGTGGAGGCGACAAGAACCTGCTGCCGGGGGACGGGGCCGGGCCGCAGGACCTTGCGGAGTCCGAGGCCCCTGTCGCCGCGGAGGCGGTGGTGGGAGAGGGGGTGGACCGGTGTCTGCACTTGGAGCCACTGCAGGTTTTCGTGCGCCTCCTGTTTGGCCTCTGTCGCACTTAATCGGGGTCTGCGGCAACTTTTCTGGTGTTGTGTGCTCGTCAGGTGATTTCTTGGCTGTAGTGCGGTGAGATATCGGTTTCCCGCCTTTTCCAACCACCGTCCATGTATCTCTGACCGTCCCAGAAGCGTCCTCGGATCTCATAGATACAGTCGTGTTGTCCTCGATTACGGTTGGCTGTTTGTTTGTGTTTTCCTCTGGGGGCTTAGCAGATTCCTGGAGGGAGCTATATGGCATGATTTCTGGCACTGCTTGGGATACTGGCGTCTCAGCCTCCATGGTTGCGTTTGTCTCAAGGTCTAGAGAAGCGCTAACATCATTCTGAGGGGGCCTTGTGTGCATCATGGGCTTTCCACTGTCAGTGTTAGTGGCCGTGGTCGGTGGTGTAGGCGATGGTACACCAGCGTGCGAAGAGGTCGATAGTTCCTCTCGTGCGGGAGGTAGAAGTGTGATGATCATTCGCAAAAGGTCGCCAATGGTCATGTCAAGCAAATCCCTGACTTTTGTCGTCAGAGTGACGTGGCCTACACTTGAGGATCTGACGCGAGCTCCAGGTGAACCCTCGACCGGAAGGGAACTATGAGCTGTATCAGTTACCGTTGCAGTTGTAGTTGATTGGCGAGTTGGACTCATTAATGCGTCTCTATATGATACGGTGGGGTGATTTTCGTGATATATACGCTTAGCATCTGCGAAGGACACAGCCTGCTTCACTCGGATCTCTGCAATTTCTCGTTCGGTTTTGACTCCAAGCTGGGTGGCTTTCCCTACAGTGGACACACTTGGCATCCCCTGACACTCCTTGCCATGTTCCGGCTGGCCGCAGCGGCCACATCGTGCTGCACCTCGGCAGGAACCAGCTCCGTGCCCAAAGCGATGACACCTAAAGCAGCGGAGTGGGTCCGGGACATATACTCTGACAGGGACCGATGTGTAGCCAACAAATACCCGGTTTGGAAGCGATGGAGCGCTGAACTCCAGGGTTATTGCATCAGTTTTACCCAGCCTTCGAGATGTTGTGACTCCCTGATCTGAAAGTGACTCCCTGATCTGAAAGCCCGTCCGTTATATCCTCGTCGCTGATTCCTTGCAGCTAGCGACAGGATATGATGCCTTTGGTTCGGGAGCGGACAACACAAAGCTGTATTTCGACGGGAATATCCTTCTCTACCTTTTTCCCTTCCTCCCTGACCCAAAAGGTCAGATGGGAGGTAGATAGGGCAGACCGGGCGGCATCTGAGCGTTCAAACTCAACCAAAAGCGATCCATTTCTCCTCTGCTCGCATCTCCTCACCTTACCAAGTTTTTCAACGGCGCTTTTGCGTTGGAAGGGTGATAAAGTTGTCAGGGAGCTCTCTCTTCCGCGAATGATGACCTCCTTTGTTTCCATCTCTTCTTGAGAGAAGGCAATGTTACTACTTGTTTGTGTATGTGTTGTGTTGTTTTCCATGGTAAATATTCTAATTGCTCCACCATCTTCTCATCCTAAAAAGGTTGGATTTGATGGCTGTAGGAGGGTCGGTGATACCTTTACAGACCAGGCAGAGCCAGCTCACATCCGGGTCCGATCGGGCATCGCCTCCCCCTTCCTCCCTCAGCCCAGAGGGCGCAAGGTGCTCAATCCCAGGGCCAAAAAGCCACGCCAATGCCGAAAATGAGACCGCCGAGCGTGCCCCACCGGACCACGCCACCGACCGGAGCATCGCCGATTGAACGGATCGCCCGAGACTCCGGCCCATCACGCACCCAAACGGGACACACACGCGGCCCCCGCCCGACAGCGCGCAGGCCAAGACCCCAGGAGAGTGCCCCAGGCCACAGCTGGACAGGGGACGCCAGGCGTTGCTGACGTGGCTAGACCACCCGCGGAGTCTTCGGGGGGCCTACCCCCGGTTCGATCATGATATCAAGGCCAAAGGGAGCGTGTTAACTACCCCCTGCAGTAGGCTCCGAGCAGGGGAAGCCTCAGCTCCCCAGGATCCCATCTACCCGTCGTCGGAGCACAAGGAACTCGGAAAGAAGGAGGCCAGCCTATGTGGGCGCTCTACACCCGTAAAACGGGACAAGGAGCTCAAAGTGGTGGTTGCTGTTGCAAACTCTGACCCAGAAACGAAGATATAGAAAAGCGGAGCGAAGAAACCAAACAAAAATTAACCAAACAAGAAAACATAATAGACCAGAGACACATGGATGGGAAGGTACAGGAAGGACCAGACCTTACCCAGCCACGGAGAGACCAGGGTAAACAGGGATTGACGGAAAGAGGGACAGGAAGGGGATCAGTCTGCATAATCAAGCCCAGAAACGCTCCACACGCGGCCGAGGTGTGCACACTCAGGACGAGCGAGAGCCACACACCCCGCCACACGCGGAGACATACCGGGCCGAACACGACAGACAGTGGGTAGGAGTGGTATTTAGGAGTGAGCAGAAAGGATGAGGTTGGAAGGGCATGGACACACAGGGAATTAAGGGGGGAAAAAGGAAGAGGAGCATGGAGCAGATATGATTTGAAATTAGGAAGGCTAAGTAGGGATAAGGATGACAGTTTCGATTTGGCCCCTCACCCGAAGGCGGGGGGCGAAACCCATCCTGCCAACTGGGGTCGCGGGTGTCGTCACATCCCGTACCCAATTATCCATGTGCCGGACAAGTCAGCAGGTGGCAAACTAGTCCAGCAGATGAAAATCGGTCCCCTGCGGGGCAGCTGCCAGAGTTCCCACTGGTGCCTGCAGCCAGTGGTGGACCCAGAACTTCATTCCGGGGTTGGAGTTAAGGGGAGCCGCCTCGGGTTATGCACTTACTAAAGCCACTCGACATTTCGGGGGTGGGGGCTTGCATCCGCCATTGGCTGTGTCGTTATGTATTCGGTTATCAGTTTTTTGATCAGATTCGGGTGCCAGAGTTTTGGTGGTGGCTCCCAGGGTTTCGACTGGTGGCTGCCAGGGTTTCGACTGGTGGCTGCCAGGGTTTTGACTGTGCTGTAGGAGGTTTGACGTGCCCTCACCAACCCAGACGGAGCATGTTGTACAGGTTTGAGCGTGTTCTCACCAGTGGTCCACTCCTTGCCAAGTCCACCGACGTACAGATGTCCGTCCTTGACCGTCATCCACTCCCCTGCCGGCAACACCTGTACTCAACAGAAGACCCAGACACTGTCCTGCCGGCAACACCTGTACTCAACAGAAGACCCAGACACTGTCCTGCCGGCAACACCTGTACTCAACAGAAGACCCAGACACTGTCCTGCCGGCAACACCTGTACTCAACAGAAGACCCAGACACTGTCCTGCCGGCAACACCTGTACTCAACAGAAGACCCAGACACTGTCCTGCCGGCAAGAACTGTACTCAACAGAAGACCCAGACACTGTCCTGCCGGCAACACCTGTACTCAACAGAAGACCCAGACACTGCCCTGCCGGCAACACCTGTACTCAACAGAAGACCCAGACACTGTCCTGCCGGCAACACCTGTACTCAACAGAAGACCCAGACACTGCCCTGCCGGCAACACCTGTACCCAACAGAAGACCCAGACACTGTCCTGCCGGCAACACCTGTACTCAACACAAGACCCAGACACTGTCCTGCCGGCAACACCTGTACTCGACAGAAGACCCAGACACTGTCCTGCCGGCAACACCTGTACTCGACAGAAGACCCAGACACTGTCCTGCCGGCAACACCTGTACTCAACAGAAGACCCAGACACTGTTCTGCCGGCAACACCTGTACTCAACAGAAGACCCAGACACTGTTCTGCCGGCAACACCTGTACTCAACAGAAGACCCAGACACTGTCCTGCCGGCAACACCTGTACTCAACAGAAGACCCAGACACTGTCCTGCCGGCAACACCTGTACTCAACAGAAGACCCAGACACTGTCATGCCGGCAACACCTGTACTCAACAGAATACCCAGACACTGTCCTGCCGGCAAGAACTGTACTCAACAGAAGACCCAGACACTGTCCTGCCGGCAACACCTGTACTCGACAGAAGACCCAGACACTGTCCTGCCGGTAACACCTGTACTCAACAGAAGACCCAGACACTGTCCTGCCGGCAACACCTGTACTCAACACAAGAACCAGACACTGCCCTGCCGGCAACACCTGTACTTAACAAAACACCAGATAATTCATAGGCTATGTCGTCAGAAAAGTATCCATGGGGCAACCGATCAGAGGCCATTCCCCAATTTTGTAACACATACCTTGAGTTATTTCTTATCCCAGTGAGACGTTTTCTAACGGCCGTGAGTAGCATTTCATAACACTGTGCCTGACTCCCTCCTCAACCCCTTTGCGCCACGAATTCGAGGACCATACCTCAGGGTAGGCACCAAGCACACCATTGAGAAAACTAAGCCAGCTAGTTGACAGGAGTTTCCCTGGTCCCACTGAGCTGTCACTAGTGCAGGAATCAGTGGGTCAGGGTCGACTAGTCACCAGGTCTGCAACAACTGGCCAGCGCCCTCGAACCTTTGAAGCCCTTGTCGACGTCGCCGTCTCCGTCGGCCAGAATAGCCCAGGGCAGGGCGCGGCCGCCCCGCAGCCGGTACAGCACGCCCGTCCGGTCGTCGACGGCCAGCAGCCGTCCGTCAAATACCGCCAGCTCCGACAGCTCCATACCGCGTCCGCCCTGTACACAGAGCACACCGCCCTGTACCACAGACCACAGCTCCGTACCACACCACCCTGTACACAGACCACACCGCCCTGTACCACAGACCACAGCTCCGTACCGCGGCCGCCCTGTACACAGACCACACTGCCCTGTACCACACCGCCCTGTACCACACCACCCCTGTACCACAGACCACACCGCCCTGTACCACACACCACACTGCCCTGTACACAGAGCACACCGCCCTGTACCACAGACCACAGCTCCGTACCGCAGCCGCCCTGTACACAGAGCACACCGCCCTGTACCACAGACCACAGCTCCGTACCACACCGCCCTGTACACAGAGCACACCGCCCTGTACACAGACCACACTGCCCTGTACCACAGACCACAGCTCCGTACCGCGGCCGCCCTGTACACAGAGCACACCGCCCTGTACCACAGACCACAGCTCCGTACCACACCGCCCTGTACCACAGACCACACTGCCCTGTACCACAGACCACAGCTCCGTACCACACCGCCCTGTACCACAGACCACACCGCCCTGTACCACACCGCCCTGTACCACACACCACACTGCCCTGTACACAGAGCACACTGCCCTGTACCACAGACCACAGCTCCGTACCACACCGCCCTGTACCACAGACCACACTGCCCTGTACCACAGACCACAGCTCCGTACCACACCGCCCTGTACCACAGACCACACCGCCCTGTACCACACCGCCCTGTACCACACACCACACTGCCCTGTACACAGACCACACTGCCCTGTACCACAGACCACAGCTCCGTACCACACCGCCCTGTACCACAGACCACACCGCCCTGTACCACACCGCCCCTGTACCACACTGCCCTGTACACAGACCACACTGCCCTGTACCACAGACCACAGCTCCGTACCACACCGCCCTGTACCACAGACCACACCGCCCTGTACCACACACCTGCACCACCCGCCCTGTACACACACCGGAGCACACCGCCCTGTACCACACACCACACTGCCCTGTACACAGAGCACACTGCCCTGTACCACAGACCACAGCTCCGTACCACACCGCCCTGTACCACAGACCACACTGCCCTGTACCACAGACCACAGCTCCGTACCACACCGCCCTGTACCACAGACCACACCGCCCTGTACCACACCGCCCTGTACCACACACCACACTGCCCTGTACACAGAGCACACTGCCCTGTACCACAGACCACAGCTCCGTACCACACCGCCCTGTACCACAGACCACCCGCCCTGTACCACACCGCCCTGTACCACACTGCCCTGTACACAGAGCACACTGCCCTGTACCACAGACCACAGCTCCATACCGCGGCCGCCCTGTACCACACACCACACTGCCCTGTACACAGACCATAGCTCCATACCACACCGCCCTGTACCATAGACCACAGCTCCGTACCACACCACCCCGTACCACAGACCACAGCTCCATACCACACCACCCCGTACCACAGACCACACCGCTCTGCACCACAGACCACAGCTCCGTACCACACCGCCCTGTACACAGACCACACTGCCCTGTACCACAGACCACAGCTCCGTACCGCGGCCGCCCTGTACCACAGACCACAGCTCCGTACCACACCGCCCTGTACCATAGACCACAGCTCCGTACCACACCACCCCGTACCACAGACCAGAGCTCCATACCACACCGCCCTGTACACAGACCACACTGCCCTGTACCACAGACCACAGCTCCGTACCGCGGCCGCCCTGTACCACAGACCACAGCTCCGTACCACACCGCCCCTGTACCATAGACCACAGCTCCGTACCACACCACCCCGTACCACAGACCACAGCTCCATACCACACCGCCCTGTACACAGACCACACTGCCCTGTACCACAGACCACAGCTCCGTACCACACCGCCCTGTACCACAGACCACACCGCCCTGTACCACACCGCCCTGTACCACACACCACACCGCCCTGTACACAGACCACACTGCCCTGTACCACAGACCACAGCTCCGTACCACACCGCCCTGTACCACAGACCACACCGCCCTGTACCACACCGCCCTGTACCACACACCACACTGCCCTGTACACAGAGCACACTGCCCTGTACCACAGACCACAGCTCCGTACCACACCGCCCTGTACCACAGACCACACTGCCCTGTACCACACCGCCCTGTACACAGACCACAGCTCCATACCACACCACCCCGTACCACACACCACACTGCCCTGTACACAGAGCACACTGCCCTGTACCACAGACCACAGCTCCGTACCACACCGCCCTGTACCACAGACCACACTGCCCTGTACCACACCGCCCTGTACACAGACCACAGCTCCATACCACACCACCCCGTACCACACACCACACTGCCCTGTACACAGAGCACACTGCCCTGTACCACAGACCACAGCTCCATACCACACCACCCCGTACCACACACCACACTGCCCTGTACACAGAGCACACTGCCCTGTACACAGACCATAGCTCCATACCACACCGCCCTGTACCATAGACCACAGCTCCGTACCACACCACCCCCGTACCACAGACCACAGCTCCATACCACACCACCCCGTACCACACACCACACCGCTCTGCACCACAGACCACAGCTCCGTACCACACCGCCCTGTACACAGACCACACTGCCCTGTACCACAGACCACAGCTCCGTACCACACCGCCCTGTACCATAGACCACAGCTCCGTACCACACCGCCCTGTACACAGAGCACACCGCCCTGTACCACAGACCACAGCTCCGTACCACACCGCCCTGTACCACAGACCACACCGCCCTGTACCACAGACCACAGCTCCGTACCACACTGCCCTGTACCACAGACCACAGCTCCGTACCACACCACCCTGTACCACACACCACAGCTCCATACCACACCACCCCGTACCACACACCACACCGCTCTGCACCACAGACCACAGCTCCGTACCACAGACATTCACAATTTAAAGCAAGCAGCGATGCAGTCCGAGGCGGACTGGCCAGGGGCCATGAGTCCGTGGAGGCGGAGGCGGAGGCACAAATGGTGGGGTGGGGGTGGCATCTTCAAGCACGGTGCAGCGCTTTCGCGTTAATCGAAATTTTAGGGTAGTATTTCGCATGTGGTGAATTCAAAATAAACGTTTTTTTGCTACCAGGCCTGGGAGAACCAGGGCTGCTCAGGCTTAATATCCACCACTGGGGCATTCCACGACAAACTGACAAATCGATGGGTTGAAATAACACCCTCATATCTCAGATTTTCATTAAAATTTGTGACTAGGGTTCTCAGTGGCGCTGAAAACGACTGTGGTATTTTTAGTCTCGTCCGTATAATCGTTTCGGAGTTATAGGCTCGGGCAATCCAGCATCGGACGCGTCCATCGGACTTTTCGCTTGAGTTTTTAGCCATTTAAATTAAAGGTGTTCCTTCAAGAGGTTACATGAAAATAATTACAAAAGTCTGAACAATACAAATATGTAAGTTTAATTATATTAATTGGCACGAATATGTATAAAATCTAATTCCAAACTTTTGCAAAGATAAGGATACATATTTCCTATGTTTTTATTGACTTCAAAACTTCATGTGAAAGAGCATTGCTTCAACTACATATAACGCCAATAAAAAGAATGGAGACTACAGAGCAAAATCAGTAACGAGCACCGCAGACTAAGCCCAACACCGTCACCGGCCACTCAGCCTGCAGTCGGCACGCCGCATAGACGCGTCCGGTTGGAAGTGGGGTAACGGGGAGGGGAGAACTGAGCAAGATTGCGCTTCGGTGACGTTGCGAATGAACTAGATGTGGTGTGGAGGCTACTGTTGCTAACATAAAATTTGAGCCGTTCCGAAAAAAACTGAACGTATTACCGGCACATTCGGAACAATTCCGACACTCTGGTGCATTTGGTGGAGAACGTAGTGGGAGGATTATGCGTCAAAAGCCGATTATTACTGTTGTCTTAGGTTTGTTTTAGATAGTTTTCTTTTTCTACCCATACCCTAAAAAAGTTGCATGTATCCAAGTCCAATTTATATTAGAAAGCACACATCACAAACAAAAAGCTACACAGTGTCGACGCCGACAACTGCTTTTCGAACATATAAGATTAAGACATGCTGCTTTATTTAAGATCTGACCCACGGATCGGAAGAACGACTCCATCACATGGTGCCATTGAACTTCACAGATTCAATTTGAAACTCGAACCTTCTGTCCCTCATCATTCGAGAGCCCATGGACAATAACGGTCTTCGAATTAACTGGTACGAACTTGTGAATATTCAATGTTCCTTTCCTCGTGACTGCCTTATCGAAGCGTTTTCTGAGCTCAGTAGCTAATTTGGTACTTTTTGTTGAAGCATTTTGGGTAGAGATCGAGGCAAGCAATGGAACACTGCTTTCCGTGTCCCTTTCCAAGCATGTTTGCTGAGATCGTAAGGGGATGGGTATCCCCCGCCCGTAAAGGTGGCCCGGGGCCTAATACCAGCGCGTGTTAAAAGCACACTGGAGCGGAGCCTGGGAGGCCCCCACCTACTTTTTCTAGGTGGCCGGAGAACCCTTCGTGGCCAAAAAAACGCTATTTCGCTACTTCTGAAAATGTTCAATGGCACGTCGATTGGTCAAATAACCTTGAAAATCGGCGCCAATTTTGTAATTATAGGCTTTTAAAGTAAAACCCTTTATTTTGAGATCACTGCAATCGCGCGGTTGCACCAGTTCGCGTGCATCAAATACCAGCTGGCAACGTTATAGCCCCATATAAAACTAGATTATATATCAATTTCACCCCTCATGAAGGTCAAGGTCAGATTTCAAGGCCATACCAGCATTCTCAGTCATTGGTCCGGTGCTTCCTGTCGCATGGCGTTACCCAGTATGACGTATATTATGCTACGACGTCATAGTTAAGACGAATGAATGTAAAGGTCACAGGTCAAATTAAAATATCATGGGTAAAGGTCAATGCTCATTTCCCGTCCAACGGTTGCTATGGTGCTAGTCATGGTGTAAATAAGGGGAATATGTCATATTGTGACGTCATAGGTCAATGACCTTGAATGACATTAGCCCCAAAAATTAGGTTTAAATTTTTGAGACGTTCTCACTATAACCTTGCTCTGTTTTTAGTGCATTCTGAACTTCTTTGAGCTTAATCACGGCATTTCCGGATGAATACCCAGCACGGCTAATACGTGAACTTTACGACCTCATTTGAACTTGACGATACTGACCTAAGTCAATTAAGATCAGTCATAATAAAGATTGCAATAGTTACCACCGAGTCCCCAACCGGAGTTTTTCTAAGCCGCCTAGTTTCCGAGAGCTCAGGGGGCCTACCAGTCCGCCCCCCCTCCAGTGCCCGTAAGTGTCGGACGCCTCTCCAGTGCGGGTGTTAAGGAATGGGACATTGATTACAATTTATTGTTTTAAAGACATCCTTACCCTCATTGCCGACCAATTCCACCATTGACACCATTTCCGTGACCAGAGATGTTTGATAGTTGCAGCGACGGCGGGCCGCGCTGGGGCACGAACCTCACAGAAGTGGAGATCGGGACGTTTGGGACCTCAGATCTCGCTTTGTGTTAAAGTCTCCATTCGTTTTATTACTGAATCTTATAGACAAAAGTACAAAGAGTAATGTGAGCCTCAAGAAGTTTAAACAAGTCATAGGAAAACAGTTTCTTATAAATTTTGAAAAATTGAAGAATGTATAATATATTTAAAATTTAATTTTTTGAATTATATTTCTAATGAGCCAGAATTCGTAATTCGTCCTTAAGATACCTAGATCAAGTTTTTATGGCATTTGTAGTAGCATACAGGTAAAATGTCGTATTAAAAAAAGACATGCAAATGGGTATGTTCAATATGCCTGAGGCTATAATTTTTGAAACCATAAGTCCGGGAGGAAAATGAATCCAAAAACCGTCATCAGCTCCATCAATAGCCCCCTGACAAAAATACACCGAAATCTGCGACATGAGCGTGTTATCGACTTGTCGATTTGTCGTGGAACATCCCCACTACCAGAACTCGGCTTGAAATAAAAAACAGCGACCAATGAACGGTGAACTCATACCTAATCTCTGGTATCAAAAGTGACAAGGAATACTAAAGCGTGGGACGAGCCGGCGCTGCCGCGGTCCGCTGCGCCCCCACCTGGGCCAGCGTGGAGGTGAGCGTGACATCGTCGGCGTCCCAGCTGACGCCGGCGGTGAGGGAGTGCGGGTTCCAGCTGAGGTGGCCGTACCGCAGCAGACTGCGCCACTTGTCGCCTTGTCGAGAAGCTCTGTCCAGATCGCTGACTATTGCTATCCTGTACCGCAGCACGCCATCGCTGCTGGCCAGCGGCCGCGACAACGGGTAGGTGGTGTTGCAGCCGAGGGTAGCGCCGCCAGGTGGCAGCAGCAGCAGCGACGGCCGCAGCAGCAGGTACAACACAACGACGCCAGCGGCCACAGACAGCACCACCACCAGGCGGCTCTGCAGTCGCACCGTGGAGGAGCCTGCGGCCCGCACACAGTCAGACACGCCTGCAAAGCAGCCACCGCACCGTGGAGGAGCCGCAGCCCGCACACAGTCAGACACGCCTGTAAAGCAGCCACCGCACCGTGGAGGAGCCTGCGGCCCGCACACAGTCAGACGCGCCTGTAAAGCAGCCACCGCACCGTGGAGGAGCCTGCGGCCCGCACACAGTCAGACGCGCCTGTAAAGCAGCCACCGCACCGTGGAGGAGCCGCAGCCCGCACACAGTCAGACACGCCTGCAAAGCAGCCACCGCACCGTGGAGGAGCCTGCGGCCCGCACACAGTCAGACGCGCCTGTAAAGCAGCCACCGCACCGTGGAGGAGCCGCAGCCCGCACACAGTCAGACACGCCTGCAAAGCAGCCACCGCACCGTGGAGGAGCCTGCGGCCCGCACACAGTCAGACGCGCCTGTAAAGCAGCCACCGCACCGTGGAGGAGCCGCAGCCCGCACACAGTCAGACACGCCTGCAAAGCAGCCACCGCACCGTGGAGGAGCCTGCAGCCCGCACACAGTCAGACACGCCTGCAAAGCAGCCACCGCACCGTGGAGGAGCCTGCAGCCCGCACACAGTCAGACACGCCTGCAAAGCAGCCACCGCACCGTGGAGGAGCCTGCGGCCCGCACACAGTCAGACACGCCTGCAAAGCAGCCACCGCACCGTGGAGGAGCCTGCAGCCCGCACACAGTCAGACACGCCTGCAAAGCAGCCACCGCAGCGTGGAGGAGCCTGCGGCCCGCACACAGTCAGACGCGCCTGTAAAGCAGCCACCGCAGCGTGGAGGAGCCTGCGGCCCGCACACAGTCAGACGCGCCTGTAAAGCAACCACCGCACCGTGGAGGAGCCTGCGGCCCGCACACAGTCAGACGCGCCTGTAAAACAGCCGCTGCCACCACCAGGCCGACGCCGGTGTCAGACCAACAGGCAAGTCAACAACTCATACAACACACATGGCCATGTAAAAGCAAAACTCGTGTTAGTACCACCAACATTTTCATTGTCATTCAACAGATGGTCGTTTGGCATCGATTCAGACAAGAACCATACACATTTATTGAGCAACACACAAACAACACACAACACAAGCTTATGCACAAGATTATGCATGGTCAGCTAATGCTCACATGGCGCTGATTCTCAATCCGACCCGTCCTGCTCCGACCCTGGTTGCGGCCCTCACCAAGTCTGTAGGTCAGAGGTTTCTGGAAGACTGCCTCGCGCCAGTCACGCATGGCCGAGCAGCGCAGCTGCTGTGTCAGCAGAGGCGACTCCAGATCAGCTGCTGTGTCAGCAGAGGCGACTCCAGATCAGCTGCTGTGTCAGCAGATGTGACTCCAGATCAGCTGCTGTGTCAGCAGAGGCGACTCCAGATCAGCTGCTGTGTCAGCAGAGGCGACTCCAGATTAGCTGCTGTGTCAGCAGAGCCGACTCCAGATCAGCTGCTGTGTCAGCAGAGGCGACTCCAGATTAGCTGCTGTGTCAGCAGAGCCGACTCCAGATCAGCTGCTGTGTCAGCAGAGCCGACTCCAGATCAGCTGCTGTGTCAGCAGAGCCGACTCCAGATCAGCTGCTGTGTCAGCAGAGGCGACTCCAGATTAGCTGCTGTGTCAGCAGATGTGACTCCAGATCAGCTGCTGTGTCAGCAGAGGCAACTCCAGATCAGCTGCTGTGTCAGCAGAGCCGACTCCAGATCAGCTGCTGTGTCAGCAGAGCCGACTCCAGATCAGCTGCTGTGTCAGCAGAGCCGACTCCAGATCAGCTGCTGTGTCAGCAGAGGCGACTCCAGATTAGCTGCTGTGTCAGCAGATGTGACTCCAGATCAGCTGCTGTGTCAGCAGAGGCGACTCCAGATTAGCTGCTGTGTCAGCAGAGGTGACTCTAGATCAGCTGCTGTGTCAGCAGATGTGACTTCAGATCAGCTGATATGCTACCAGAGGTACTCCAAACCGGTCGCTCTGTCAGCAGAGGTGACTCCAGCCTGGCCGCTGTGTTAGCAGAGGTGACGTAAGCCCGGGCGCTGTGTTAGCAGATGTGACTCCAGAATGGCCGCTGTGTGCATTCCGGACATCCGAGTCTGAAAGGCATAGCAGTAGTCACGCTCACGGCCGATATAGAGGCCGTGATTAAAGGAAGGCCATTGTGTGGAAAATTTTACATTTACGTGCGGTACAACGTGTTTTGTGTTTAGACATTGCATTGTTGGTTTTCATCCGACTCAGTAATGTACATGACTTTGCCTTTAAATGTGCTTGCCCCATACGCAGTTTGATAGGGGAAATCTCGTCGATATATGGAGCATTCTGTAGACTGGTTTGCAAGCGCTGCGCCAGCTCATTGATGACGGAGCACTGATGACTAGCCTAGATGAACTGCCCCAAAATGCCTCGAGACTGCATGTTTTCAGGAATTTCCCCTCTCTGACACGCCATCAGGTATAAACTGGCGGTGGCCGCGGCTCCGAGAGCACCACAGCAGACGTCCATCAAGGGCCACCTCTGGAAGACTTACACCAGTCCCGTGGTCCGACGTGTGCTGCACTTCACTCGCTGCCCGAGCACTTCACTCGCTGCCCGAGCACTTCACTCGCTGCCCGAGCCTACCGTGCCCTGTGAATGACGTGCTGCGAGTTACAGCTCCATGTACCGTGTGCTGCACTTCACTCGCTGCCCGAGCCTACCGTGCCCTGTGAATGACGTGCTGCGAGTTACAGCTCCATGTACCGTGTGCTGCCGGTGTCAACCGCGCTTCTGCACGCTGGCTGACGCCAAGTTAGCTGTTTTCTAATTAGATGCGATTTTGTCGGTATCTGTTGCTTGCTTGGACGTTCTCAATCATGTGACACGTGACGCAGCTGCAGTCACGTGTCACGTAAACCGTATGACCCTGAGGTCGGCGCGCTCCTCAACCCTAACCTAACCTAATGTCTGTCTCTGTCTCTGTCTCTGTCTCTGTCTCTGTCTCTCTCTCTCTTCTCTCTCTCTCTCTCTCTCTCTCTCTCTCTCTCTCTCTCTCTCTCTCTCTCTCTCTCTCTCTCTCTCTCTCTCTCTCTCTCTCTCTCTCTCTCTCTCTCTCTCTCTCTCTCTCTCTCTCTCTCTCTCTCTCTCTCTCTCTCTCTCTCTCTCTCTCTCTTTCCTGGAGAACGCCAGTGGCAGCATCTTCATCCAGCTCACAAAATATGTGCACAGTGACAACCCAGCCAAAACAGTGCTATTGTCTTCCTCTAAGATGTGAAATTTATTGCTGATGTCAAAATTGTGTGGAAATATATGACCCAGTGTTTCTATATTATTTTATAGTATTGGCCAGGATTGTGAATGGGTGAAAAATTCTTATGAGAAAAGACCCTAATGGAATGGCATATGAATCCTAAAGGACAGGATGAAATCCCATCAGATTTGTATATGATTCACCTAAGATGGCTAATATACAGAAAAAGGTCTACTTTCCCCGAAATATTTTCTATAGAAATGATAAATCGTGGGAATCAGCAAGACACCCTCTCTCTATTGAGCACAATCACAGAGCGTAACTCCCACTTAAGGCCCTCAGTTCCAATGCTTAATTATACCGGACGTCGTAATTCTGCGCCTTCTAGCGCCGCAAGCAAAACACCGGAAATACCGAAAGAGCCAGCTGATGGAAGTGATTGGTACAGTGCACCAGAGGTACACAGGCATTGTGAAAGCATACCAAAGCCTGTTGGCAGATCGGGTCGGCGCGGGCCCGGAGTTGATTCCTGAGGAGGGCCGGCCTCTGCCGGAAAAGCCGGCAAAGCAGAGGCCGACAAAAGGAGGTTGTCGGCGTCGCAGACTAGGTAGGGACCGAGCCGTAGGCTCAGGGCACCATATGCTAGTTCGCTAAATCGAGACATGGTTAGGTATGTTTAGCTTGTGTTAGTTAGTGATATTAGCGGCGGACGGATGCCAGAAAGTTAACTTTATGCCCTCTTTCTTTGCTATCTTCTTGCTTACTGCTGTAAATATGGGCCATGCAGTCTGTATGGCCTTGGACTTACTCTATGCTTATCAAAACAAGAGGTCACTCAAAACAAAGAATAGCTGCACCTTGGTCACTAAAATGTATTAGAATATTAAAAAGGCTTGAACATATTTTGTTATTTTATTTCTAAATTTATTTCAAATGAATTCATTGACAAAATGTACACTGAACAAACACATTTTTGTGACTTTAACTTCTCATTCTCCATATTATTCACATCACCATCCCACCATTTCCTTCACATTCCTTGGCTTAAAGCAGGCGGGTGTATCAGTGTGGTACTCATTGTTTATGTGTTAACTTAGCTTGTGGAAGTGTGTTTAACATTTGAATCTGTCTTATTTCATAGCTAAAAAATGAACACTTCAGATGAGTACCGTAAAACCGAGCAACTTTGTGCCACTTTTGCAGTTTTCCGTTAATAACTTTGATTTTTACAAATGGAAGTCCACAGAAAGTGTTTTAAAAACGTTTCAGGATTTTAGAGCATGTATTTGACTAAATTTCCCTTTCCAGGAATGGAAAAACAACAAAAATACCACTTCCACGGTATTAACTCGGGAATATCAATTCTCACACAACTTTTCATCACTGATCTCCTATGCCACTTAACTTCTTTGTCATCGCCAATCCTTGTCATCTCAACCTGCAGCCTTTGCCCTAGTATTGCCCCCCCCCACCACTTTACGTCTGGTCTTTGAGCCCCCTGCCATGTCAGCATGACAGCGTTGCAAATCCCAGGGTGCTGGGTGGAGAGCGACACCGGTGCCAGCGGAATTTTCTACTGACTTCTGTTATTTTAATCCATTTTCCGCTCGCTTTTCCGGTAGATCTTTTTCAAGCACAATTCAATAATTCTGGTGTAGATGAACTCACCAAAAGTATGCATGATTTTATGGGAATTTTGAAAAAAATTCTTCCTAAACTTTAAATAAGGGTTTTGATCAACTTCAACTTCATCAAACATCTCAACTATCCACTCACCGACTTTAGTTTTCAATATGAATACGCTCAACAGCCTAGAGCAAATCAGTTTTGGAAAACTGCAGCATTAAATCCAAACCTCGGAATCTGAGGGATAGGATTTATGGATCTGAAAAATGAAACAGCATTGTTAGGACTGGACTAGGCATCTGTGTTTTATTAGATGATGAAATAATACATTTGAAGCCACACAATAAGTTTTTAATAAGTTGGAGAGCTATCTAGAATCCTGCCATCTCAGCATGAAAGTAGAACCTGGGAGTCAATAGGATAGGAGTCATGGGCCTGGAGAAGGAAAGATAATTGTTACGATTGGACTAGGCACCGGTATATTATTAAATGATAAACTTATGATTTGGAAGCGATACAAGAAGGTTGTAAAAGGCTATAGAGCCAGCTAGGATTTGTGTTATGCCATTTGTTTCATAATTTTGTTTGGTAGGCACCGGTATATTATTAAATGATAAAATAATGATTTGGAAGCGATACAAGAAGGTTGTAAAAGGCCATCATGGTCAAACTCCGCAAATTTTGGGCCTCATTTTCTCGATGAACGAAGACATGTTGGAGGAGCTCCACTACCTCCCTGGGTTGGGGGTAGTGATCACCTCTGCCTCAGCATGAAGCTTTCCTGCCAAAAAGTGACTAGAAAAGTAGTTGATCACCCCAAACTGGCTCTCTTTAGAGGTGACTATGACAGGCTGAGGAGCTTGGCGCAGGAGGTTGACTGGCAGTTCGGACATCGACTCGGGATGCAGCAAGAGTATGATCATTTTCTTCATGAAGTAAAAAGAATGATAGGTCTTTGTATTCCAGCTAAACCACCCCAACGAAGGAACCGGAGACATTATATGAACAGAGAAGCTATGAGGATTGTGAAGCAAAAGAAAAAAATATTGGAATAAATACAAGACAGCATCGACTGAGAGTGAAAAATTATTCATTGGGAGACCTACAGGAGGCGAAGAAATGACCTTAGGAGACTTTCCAGACGTCTGCGACAGGAGCACCAGAGAAAAGTTGCCAGTCAAGTAAAGGAAAATCCCAAGGCCTTTTGGACTTCCACTCGTAGCCAGGTCAAAACCAGGAAAAAGATTCAGGACCTACACAGAGCAGATGGAACAACTGCTACAAGTGATGAAGAGAAGGCGGCGATCCTCTCCACGTTTTTCTCCAGTGTATTCACTGTCGAGGGCACTAGCGAGGAGGTTCCTGGCCTACAGTGTATTCACTGTCGAGGCCACTAGCGAGGAGGTTCCTGGCATGGATGGACAAGGACATGGAAACATTCTTGAGAACATCAACATTACCCCAGCTATGGTTGAGTCCAAACTAAGAAGTCTGAAGTGCTCGTCCTCTGCTGGACCTGATGGGTTGCCCCCTCGGGTGCTCAAAGAGGCAGTGGCCACCCTCTGCATTCCACTTTGCTCTGTGGAGACCTGCATCCCTTGAGACCTGCAATCTGCCGGACGATTAAGTTGCGGAGGTGGTTCCAATTTTCAAGAAAGGAGGAAAATGTGACCCATCTAACTACCGACCTGTTAGCCTAACCTCAATACCCTTTAAGGTCATGGAATCTATTATCAGTGATGCCTTACTTGCCCACATGGAAGAATCTGGCCTGATGGCCAACGCGCAGCACAGTTTTGTACCTAAGAGGTCCTGCATCACACAGTTGCTTAGTTCCTGGAAATCTGGACCAAGCTCCTAGAGGAAGGGAAGCATGTTGACGTAGCCTATCTTGATTTTGCGAAGGCCTTCGATTCTGCGCCCCACAAGCGACTCATCAGGAAGCTGTGTGGCCTTGGCGTGAGAGGCTCTGTCCTGAACTGGATTAAGGCATTTCTTACTGGAAGAAGACAGAGAGTAAGGGTAAATGGAGCACTCTGCGATTGGGCACCAGTCACCAGTAGCGTACCTCAAGGATCTGTGCTGGGCCCAACCCTGTTTGTGATGTTCATCAACGATTTGCCAGAGGGATTGTCATGCGATGTCCGTCTCTTTGCTGATGACACCAAACTGTTCAGGGATGTAGCCAGTCAAGATGGATGGAGTGATATGCAGGAAGATCTCCAACGACTCAAATCCTGGTCTGAAAGGTGGCTTCTGCCTTTCAATGTATCAAAGTGTAGTGTCCTGCACCTTGGGCGGGCTAATGAACACCTTGTATATTAGGGTGGAGTGAAAAAAATCAAATTATTTTGATCGTTCCTTAAAATTGTTTTTCTATTGCGCTAGGCCTTATGAAACTCAGAAGTGAAAGAATTTTGGAAATCGGACCAGGGGAACATGAGCAATATCGAGCATTTATACATGGATGTTTGAGAAACTTTTGACGTTGCAGTCTCCATTGGAAATCTTTGGTGCTAGCGTACGGTGGTTTACGGGCTGGTTGTTAGAGCAGATTACGTGTGTTTTGAAGCGTGGGAATCACCCTAAATACATGCAAGAGGTGAAAATAGATCCCAGCTAGTGGATAGGTATATTTCGGCTGCAGTGGCGGATGCAACAGGGGGGCAGGGGGCTCAAACCCCCTCCCCGAAATGTCTGAGTGCCTATACTAGATGCAGAGCTGGAGGCTGTCCGAGGAAGTGACGGGGGCGGCCCGAGCCCCTAGTTCCCCCCCAAATATCGTCCTGGATCTACCACTTTTCAATTGTGTATTAGACATGTGCGAGACTCACCAACGAATCTCTTTTAAGGCGAGTGCCAATGGCAACTGTAGTTGCCGGAGGCTAAGTTACCGGAAGCTGGCATGTGTTGCCACGGCATACCACCGGAGCAACGACCACTATCCCAGAAGATATGGCAGCTTAAGTTGCCACCAGATGCTCACAGCTTTCATGTTCAGTGCACACCTTAGCAAGATATCCGCAAACTGGAGGGATGAGAAAGGTAAAGTTTGGCGCTGAGACAAGTTACCGCTCGCAACACATTAGCCACTACAACATTTTCGCTGGTTTGGATTGTGACACACCCAAACACTGGGAAAAGACGGGGAGGCAATATTAAGTGATCTTGCGTCGAGACAGTTTGTAAAACGTACCAGGTCACCGGAAACGCAAATAGACATCTGTGTGTTTCTTTTCTGTGCCTACACGGAAGGTGCTACTTGTGTGCCGTCGCTCTAAAAAAAGCGAGAACAGAAGTATTTTTTCGACTTACTAAGCATCTGTATTAAAAACCGAAAATGCCGAGGAATAGGAGTAGACGACTCAGGCGAGAACTATGGGACAGAGATCTGATTGGCCCATCGGCCGAGCTTCCCGTTTCAGAGCTTCCAACATTGAGGGATGTCTTGCGGAAAGTTCGACTGATGAAAGAGAGATCAGCCGATTGGAGCGAAAAAAATGGCATACACGATTTGCGAGAAAAATGATTCCTGATATGTATCGGCACTGCAATTAAAGGCAATGTGGCAACTTTTTAACGTGATTTTGACTGATATAGCTAATTTGTAAAGGATGCCGGAAAACCCGGTATTCAATATATAATTTGCTTGAAACTGAAAGTTTCCGTGGATAAAAGCTAAAAACCTACCTGAAATGTACCTCAAATCTACCCCAGCCAGGCGGACACAGTTGTCAGCTGTTGGTGTGACGATAGCGCTGACGTCACGGTGAGTAATCAGCCAATTGAAGCCCTTGAAGCCTATTGGATATGGCAGTAGTTGCCATATCATGACGTCATCCACGGGCAGAGGTTTATTTTTCACCCTAGAGGAGCATTTTAAAATAAAAATACTGAGCTCCTCGTAATTTTTTTCAGAGAAATCAAGGATGTTTTTGTCATTTTCGGTTAAACTGCCCCTATATGCTAAATTCGTGGAACCAAGGTGCCACATTCTCTTTGAACTAGTGACCGAGGCGTCGCGTTCCGTGCTAGGGTTTGAGAGGCGCGACGGGTATATTAAGGCGGGGATCAAGTTTCACGAACTGATGCCAACATCTTATGCGAAGCATGGCATGACCCTATCCATGAAACAAAAATCGTTGGGGTGATTGCTTTGTCTTGTAATCGTGCTGGATTCCCCGTCAATCCGTCACTACCTCGTAAAGCCTCCAGCCATGCATTTACTATAGGCACTCAGACATTTCGGGGAAGGGGTTTGAGCCCCTGCCCCCTCTTGCATCCGCCACTGCAACCAAAATAGATCAATCCACTAGTTGGGATCTATATTACACCTCCAACATGTGTTTGGGGTGATCCCCACGCTTCAAAACGCACGTGATCTGCTCTAACAGCTCGCGCTTAAAACACCGTACGCTAGCACCAAAGATTTCCAATGGAGACTGCAACGCCAAAAGTTTCAGAAACATCCATGCATAAATGCTCGATATTGCTCATGTTCCCGTGGTCCGATTTCCAAAATCTTTCACTTCTGAGTTTCATAAAGCCTAGCTCAATATAAAAACAATGTTAAGGAGCGATCCATATAGTTCGAATTTTTTCACTCCACCCTATTGTATGAAGGGTCATGAACTTGCAGCACCGGCCACTGAAAAGGATCCGGGTGTGTTCGTGGATGAAGAGCTCAAGTTCAGGAGGCATGCTGCTGCAGCTGTTTCGAAGGCCAGCCAAATTCTGGGTGTCATTAGGAGATCTTTCGTTACATAGATCAACAGGTGCTCCCACTTTTGTACAAGGCCCTAGTGCGTCCACACTTAGAGTATGCTAACGTGGTGTGGGGTCCATTCAATAAGGCCGACCAGCTCCTGGTGGAGAGAGTGCAGCGCCGCGCAACAAGATTGGTGCCCTCTCTACAGAACCTCGACTATGGGCAGAGATTCCGCGCCCTGAAGCTTCCGTCCCTCTGGTATAGACGCAAGAGAGGTGACATGTTGTTTGTGTACAAACTCATGCACGGCCTGCTGGGGGTGACCAGAGAGGAGTTCTTCCTGGACCCTCCAGAAGTGTCCACTCGAGGGCACCGTTTCAAAGTGGGGAAGCCTCAAGCAGCCGCAAGAGTAAGGAGGAACCACTTTGGAGTACGCACAATCTCAGATTGGAACAGCCTCCCGGCATGGGTGGTGGAGTCACCGTCGACGAACTCCTTCAAGAACAGTATCGATAAGTTCCCGGCAGAGCATATGTAAACATTCCCGACTTAGCCTTCTGTAATGAAACACGTCCTGAGCTCAATGAGAACGGGCAAGACAGGCGCCTGGCGTGCCTTATAAAGTCCCGACCATCTAAGGCAGTCGAGCAAACCAAAGTTGTAATTTTCTGAGTATGAATATGGTTGAAACATTGACCACCCCCACTGGAACAAAATATTGTGCATGGAACAAGATTTATTTTTATAGGTTTTACTTCTATCCGTGTCCTCCATGCTCACATGGTTCATTTGGTTATACCTCTTACCTATAATACCCCATACATTATCCTAGCAAGTTTAAATTTTTGTCATAAAATAAAGCTATTTATCTATAAGGCACCTGCTACTTCCTGTAGTCACTAAAGCTATGGCTCTCCTTATCAGTATTTAGTATACATAGTGGACCATCTCTCCCACCATTACTTTTGGCAGAGCACCTCATCAAAACATTTCCATAAAACAATTTAACATTTCTTTGGTGGTGGACCAAAGTTGCCCCCATGGACCAAAGTTGCTCAGTTTTACTGTATGAAATATATCCCATTGGATATCCCATTTCCTATGCAAATGTAAAAGAGCCCTATGCTATTATCCTATAGGAGCCCTGTAATGTAAATCCTATAAAATAGGAAGAAATTGTGTCTGACATGCATAAGATTTGGAAAGGATTCCTATGCAAATAGTGAGATATCCTATGCGTTCATTCTAGGGATGTACAGTCCCCGCAATTGAAATTGCCGTAACTAGGCTCGACCGGTTTTGGACGGATATCTCGCACCCTATGGTGCATCCAGCTTCACAAACGGGTTCATCTTCTGTATTTTTTCAGGAGCTTTGCAGTGGTCACCATTATTTCTTAATCTGACATCTGCGTAAGAAAATATTACACAATTACTGAGTTTGCTGCATTCTGACGGGGTAGCCTTCGGCTGACTTGCCACCGCCTCTGATAATCCCTGACCCTCTCGCCCATACCTGGACCACGTGACCTCACAGATTAATGGACGTTTGGCATTGCGCCAGCTCATTCATCCGTCTCACAAATCTCGTCGTGTCTAAGGGGCACACGTATTGCAATTGCTCCCACTGTGTTGCTATGTGCTGGACATCTGGCGTCACTGGCCTGGGGCAGTGCAGTGGCAGAACCACGAGTCACTTTTTGAGGAGGGGCAATATCCAATACGATAGTCACAAGTCGGAAAAACCATCGGAACATATTTTTTGCGGGAAAGCAAACCCATTTTCCATCCTGGATCCGCCCTTGTGCTTGGGTTGCAAAACATGTGAGCTGTTACTGGCTGCCGGTGCTCTCATCACCTATCCGTTTATTTAGAGAGGAAGCTGGTGAAACGGCTGAACCAGTGAAATAACTTTGTTTGCAGGTTCCAGTAAAAACATTTTTTCAGATACGCGTCTGAAGAGGGGGCAATGGGAGCCATAGGCGGATCCAGGGGAGAAAGAGATGCAGGTCCCCCATCGACCCTCGGTGCTCCTAGAATGATCACTGCACTCCTCTGAAGAGTCGATGGCGCCCCCTGAAGTGTCACTTCCCATTCCCCACCCCCCCACACTAGGATGCGAAAATCGGCGCCCCGCCAAAGGATTTGGCACGCACTTGAAAAAGGTGTTTCCGACCAAAAGTGGCACCCACTTGGTACGGATGGTGTCCTACCCCCTCCCCGGCAAGGTGCCCCCATCGGCGACCCTGGATTAGCTTATGGTGGGGGCAGGCCCCCAATTTTCATTAAACATCCCGATTTAAGAAACATTGGGAAAAATCGGGCATTGTGTGGGCAACATTTTGCGAAGGTCACAAGGAGCCTGAACCTGACGAGGTTTTGTTTTAAGGGACATTTTCTTGTCAACAGGAGGTTGAAATTCACTGGCTCCATCACTGTTTCGTCGGTGGCGACGATTGTGTATTATCGGACTTTTTCTCAAAATAAATGGGCTTAATCCCGTCTACAAAAAGGCCTGTACCTACCCAGCTGTTTTAATGTCATCACCCTCCCCCCCGAGCCGGCTCGCCCCCCTCATGTTATGGAGGATTGTACATGTACAGTCCCCCGCAATTGAAATTGCCATGACTAGGCTCGACCGGTTTAGGATGGATATCTCGCAACCTATGATGCCTTTAGCTTTACATACGGGTTCATCATGTGTATTTTTCAAGAGCTTTCCAGTGGTCACCATTATTTCTTAATCTGACTGCTGGGTAAGAAAATATTACACAATTACTGATTTTGCTGCATTCTGGCGGGGTATTCTTCGACTGACTTGCCACCGCCTCTGATAATCCCCGACCCTTCGCTCGACTGGCACGCATACCTGGGTCACGTGATTACTACGTGTTTACAGCTACAGGTGCAAAGTCACACGTAGTAAGTAGTTGTGACGCGCAGGGGGCACAGTGTTTTGAACCGAAGGGATCAGTACTGTCTCGCAGGTGCCTAGCCCCAGGCGGTCCGCCAGTAACCCAGGCGCCTGGGCACGAGAGTTCCGAGGCTGGATATGTCTGAGTAATGGCTTCAAACAATGTTTCCAGCCTCATAAGGCTCTCAGGCTCATCCTTGAAATATTTATTGGGGTGGATTAGAGTTTCATGGGGTTTAAAAAGGCACCCTGGGCCGGATTTGTGTTACATAACACCCACTCCAGCGGGTCTCCGGGCCACCTTCCTCCTTGGTGTGGAAGGGGTTTAAACACCTCCCCTTGAACTCGGTTGCTATGTAGGATAGAGAAAAAACGCTAACACTGGTGGGTAGCTCATAAGAATTGATCGCGAAATTTTATCAGTTACTTTTTGTCTCAGATCAATATTGAGGTCATGACAAGTCAAGAAGGTGAAAGGATAGAGGATAGTTTCTGGGCCCTATTGTCTGACAGAGTTAGGATAGAATCCATTGTAAGGCACCATCCGCCTCCTCTTTTTACGGAAAATCGAACAATGTATATATACTATGCCCGCACAAAACATAAAAGTGACGTGGCCTAAGGTAGGGTCAAGGTCATCATCTGATCTAGCAAAATGAACATGCATATCAATCAACTTGCAATAACAATCCAAACGTAATGATATCAAAATAAAAATATTTATCATCATTCCCTGCCAAATCATTGACTTCTAGCTGTTAGTAGTAATCTAGCTGTTAGAGTAATCCAAGATGACCTCTCATAAATCACAGTTCTGGAGGGGGCCCTAGGCTACTACGATTTGGAAAATGCGAATGTATTCTATGCTGCATCAACAGAAATAAAGCCATTTTCCCTTAATTTCCGTTTTCCCATGCATTTCCAATGGAGAGGTTCTGTACATGACCCGAGGTCAACGATATGTAAAATCCCGGAATACATTTTGCACCATTTGGTGGGACATTGTGTGATATGAGTTTTAATTAGACTGATTCACCCCGTTCTTACCTAGGCCATCTTAAAATTTTGGGAGGTGAGGTAACTTGACCTGCATTGTATTAAAATTCTGGAAAAGGTCGAAGAATTAATTACGGATAGGGTGCGCCGAGTACGGCGGCGCTTCACCCCGGCATTTTTATGTATGGCCGGAAAACCTGAGGGAGGGTGTTGAGACGCCCCCACCGGGGCGAGGGTGAAGACGGTTCCAATTAAGGTTGATCAGGCTGAATCCAGTCAGGCGCAAGGGATAGAAATGGTAAAAGCCAAGTAAGTTAACCAGACACCACCTCGCCTCTTTTTCGCACCTACTGCGACGTGGGGGCCATTCCAGCTCTCTCCCCCCTGTTGACTCAGGATCATCATCATCATCATCATCTTCAAGTTAACTCAGGAGTCAAAGGTGATACAAAAAATAGGAATGGCACTGAAAGCTCCTTGCCGTCTTGGTCTAAAGATATAGACACAAACAAGCTCGAAAATATGAACTTAGGTGGTCCCTGATGGTGTCATTATTGAATTGATCTCAAAATAACTAGACGAAATCTGGGCAATTTTTATTTCAAGGAACATTTGAATGAGGACGAAACTCTAACTGGGCCTGCTATAGCAGTCGCGATTTTCTCTGACTTTTTTAAGAATAATAAAATTGCCTCACATGGGCGTGGAAATAACATTAAAACTTGTTCAGCTGAGCTGAATTTTAATTAATTTACCGCCATAAGTTATCAGGCTGACAACCATAAAGTGGTGCAAGGCGACGAGTTTCTCACTGAAATCGGTTCCGAATCATTCGCCAAAAACGAGGATGGGCAGAGAAGAGCACCAAGGCGATTAAATTTATGTATGGAGGCATATATTTTCCCTTAAATTTTCTACTTAGCGCATCAATGGAATGGCCTGGGGTTGTTGGGCCAGTTTGAATGCAAATTATTTATCAGGTTTAACATATATGTTTGTTCATGGGTATCTGTTCCTGTTGTGAGTTATGCTGATTTTATTGTCACAATTATGATGCAAAATAAATAAAAAGTTCTATTTTATATGTTAATCAGGACTTATGGACCAGAAAAGGATTAAATTGAAAATGATTAACATATTTTGCTACAATTCATAATTCATAAGGGAAAATGAAAAAGTGTTGTTTGACTAATGGGGTCTCAATCACAAAAACTATTGTAGATAAATGCATGAGGGAAGGATCTGAAACCTGCCACTAGATTACGAATGACCCCACTGTTTTCTCGTTGCTCATGTATCTAGCGTAAAATAAACACATTCAGGTCTTGCCTGTTTTCATATTTTTTAGCAGAAAAGGAAACAAAATGGGTTCAAAGCAGCTTTGGGGTTTTACAACACAATGACTGTTGAGGCTGTATGGTGTCGCCAACTCTCATCTTGCTGGGAGATGGGTACAAGGCGAGCATTAAATTAATCGAAAAAAAGCTATTGTTTTCTTTATTGGGCTCCTCGGATTCCTACCTTGCCTTGCTCGCCAGGTTATGTGTTCATAATTACCTTCATAAAAGGTCGCATTAGCCCTTGCCAAACGGGAAAAGGCCTTCAGGTATTTCGAGCTAGAAGGGTACTGTTTGACAGTGAGGGGAAAATTCCAAGGGCTGGGGACCATTGGTAGGGGCTGCCAACCAACAATGGTCATCAGCTTACATTAAAAATACCCTGATTGAAATACATCAGTATTCAGATGAAGGAATGTCTTCAACTACAATTGAATGGTAGCAGCGTGGCAGTGGAATGGTCAGCGCAGCTGGCTTTCACGCAGCCGACCCAGGATCAAGGTCCAGCGGTTTCCCTGAACAAGGAGCAAGCTGGCTCCCGGGATATCTTTTCAACAAAAAAAGTTGGCGACGCCATATGCCACTAGCAGTTGGTGCGTCGATAAACCACAAAAATCATATATGTATATATATTTTTTGTATATTGCGTACAATATCCTAAAAAGACAGTGATGAATGTTTATGCGCCTCTTCTCCGGGTGACAAAAACCAATACAGATACGTTAAGTTGAGGTGACAGCTGAGGGTGCACGATAGCTAGGGGCCTCTCTGAGCCAGCTAGGCTTTCGAAGGATTGCATCGATGATACCTCCGCAGAATTTGAGCTTTAACCCTCGCCCCACCGGGGGGGGCATCGATGGCCCCCTACGGTTTTTTCCGGAATAGCAGAAAAATGACGAGGCGCAGCACCGTGGTTGAGGGCTCTACCTCTTACTGCATCATTTTTCCACCATCCCTGAAATTTTTACCCCGGGTCAACCAAGGTCAGGTCACCAGGCGAGGTCAACCAAGGTCAACCTCACTTCAACTTTAGAGCTCTGTAAGAGCTACATTTCGAAGTCCATCGATTTGAAACTTCCTACACTTCATGACCTCTCCAGGGTCTACAAGGTGTATATCCGGAATTTTTCGATTTCGTGACCTGAGGTCAGGTAACGAGGTGACCTTTCCCATTGACAAAGCATGGGGAAAAGCTGTCTTATGATCTAAAAGCCACAAAAACGATTGAAAATGCTCGGCTTCGTCAGAAAAGCGTTCTTGGACACCCTTTCACGGATTCCAGGGGCCGTATTTGCCCTTTGACCTCTCCAAGATCATCCAAGGTCACCAGGGGTCAAAAACAGTATTTTGACAATAACTTTTTGCCTATATAAGCTAGAGCACTGAATCAAATACCATCGTGTATGTCTCGTCACTGGCTTTCGTTTGATATACGGCAATGTCACTTTCTGACCTTTCGTGACCTCAGGTCATCTTAGGTCACGAGGTGACCTCTGGAGGTCAAACCACTGGCGGGAGGTCATTACGCTCCACATAGCGGGAAAAGGTCTGACATTTTCCTATCCAATGTACTTCACCACATCTCAATGGTAGGGCTGCTACGGGATCGGGATCCCGGGATCCCGGGATTGTATTGATCCCGAATCCCGGGATTATATATTTCCGAATCCCGGGATCCCGATATTTTCCAACGCTAAAAATGGCGTGGAAAGCGTCGCTGATAGTATTAAAAATCATTTTAGAATCCAACAACATGCTACAGTGTTGTTTTATGCTTAATATTTTGCCCACCTGAAATGTTCGAACACAAGCAAAAGCCAGGCTCTCCCTTCTGCACGTGCGTAGATTATACCAGGCACCGCTTCACAGTTCACACCGTGTCAGTTTCTCTATTTGAGCTTGTCTTTCTCTCTTTCTCCCCGCGGCGTCGTCCCCTCAGGCATTCAGTTTCAGGTCATATTACTCGGGAGGTTGCCGACCATCTCGACCATCGAATAGGAGGGGTCGAATTGCTCGTCGTATCTGTGAGGGAGCATGTCCTCTGACTCTTTTTTCCATTCCGTTAGAATTTATTATCTGCAGCAAGCAATGCACCTTTGCAAAACAAGATCTCAACAAGGAGCATCAGGTTCCCCAACACATCAGACGGCTGATACTCATTGCTTACACCGTGGGAAGACAAAAGTAAACATACCTACACGCTGATACACCCCCCACCTCCCATCCCCCTACCCTATCTTCTCAGAAGCTGATATTGACTAATTACCAAGCATGTGTCCCGCCACACCGGTTGCCCAGCAAGGCCCGCCGAGAGAGACCTCGATTAAGATTTTATATTTGAAGATTACAATAATCATCAATAAAAGGAGACCATCTTTCCTTAAACTTATCTATTTTGTTATCTCTTTGCGCCAATAGTTTTTCCATTTCAAATGTTTTGTCGAGAAACGCCAAAAAAATATCAACATTCATAACCTCTTCCTGGAACTTCCGATTCACTATAAACTGTTTAGCACTCAAAACTATAAGATTAGCGATAGCCGTTGTTTCTAGTGAACCAAAAATAACGTTTATATTATTAGCAACAAACTGCTTTGACATGGGCAGCTTAACATTAATTTTTCGAGTCAGATCGCCCCAAAACGTTTGCATCTCCCAACATTCAGAGAAAATGCTGCCACAGTCGTCACAAAAGGGGTCACATATCACATTCCTAATGCACAAAAATTTTCGGGTTGGGAAAAATCGATGAATAATTCTATATTGCAGATTCTGAAGTTTGGTTGATTTTGTGATGTTGAATGGTAGTGCATACATTTTCTCCCAATTTTCCGCAAGATCGACTCCTTCACTTATCCACCGTGTCTGAGCACTAGGGGTTGCGTCCTTCAGCCATGTGGACGAAAAGAATTTCACTTTTATTTGTTGAATGGGTACTGATTTTTCTTTGATTCTCAAATCAGGACTTAGTTCTCGATCCTGAGCGGACAACGCTCTGCTGCCAGCTATCAACAGTTTCCACTGAGATGGAATGGCCCGACACCATCCCATATAGGTAAGAAAATCAAGTCTTAATACATTATGCTTTTCCTTAAGCTGTATATAGTTTAGAATTCGTCCCTGGTTATAAAAAAAATCATCTAGAAACATTACTTGATTATCATACAATGAAAAATGTAAGAATGGTTTTCCTCCCATTCGAATGGCCCCATTATTCCAAATTATTTGCATTCGCGCCTCTCTGCCATTAGAAGGTTCATGAATGGGTACTGCTTCTCTAAACCAGCTTAGAAGTTCTTTGTAAAATGTTGCAACCTTCAGGTCTTTGATCCAGGCCATATTGTAGTTTATATGCAGTAAATGAGACAACTTAACACGAACTCTCGCCTGGAAAATTTTAACGAAAGTCGCATCATTATTACATACCATCCTACCGAGCCATGAGCAGCGTAAGCCTTTGTAAATATTTTCTATATCAGGAGCATTTAATCCTCCGTTCAAAATTCCTTGGCAGAGTGTATTCCTTGCAACTTTTGGTGGACGTCCTCTCCATATAAACCGCATGAATTTGCTTTGGACAGCGTCTAAATATTTTTTCTCAATTTTAACTGCGGATGTCATATAAATAAGTTGAGAAACAATAAGAGATTTTGCTATAGAAATCTTTCCTTTAAGAGTTAAGTCTCGCTATGACCACTGGTTCAGAATATTCTGTATCTTGTTCATGGCAGACTCAATGTTGATTGCACTGCAATCATGCATGGAGCTAAATGTGATTCCCAAAATTTTTACTTGCTCGCTAGGCGCTTGACCACAAATATCATGTTGTAAATGTTTTTGCAACCCTAACCACATAAATTGACATTTATCTATGTTTAAAAGCAGTCCTGAATATACCCCAAATTGCCGAACAATGCTTAATGCATTGCTTGCCGAGTTACTATCTTTAACAAACAGCGTCATATCATCTATATACTGTGAAATCTTACTTTCCTCATGAGAAACGACAATACCCTGCACCGTCGACGTTGCCCGAATCTTGATCACCATAATTTCAACGACTAAGCAAAAAGAAGGCTAGAAGAAGGGCAGCCTTGTTGTAATCCGCGTGTAGGCTTGAACCATGGGGAAGTGTACCCATTATTTATAACCGTTAGCTCAGTATCTTTATGCAGTATTTGAATCCATTTGATAAAATTATCTCCGAAACCAAACTTTCTCAAAACCTCATGCAAAAATTTATGTTCAATTGTATTGAAAGCGTTTTGAAAATCCAATGCCATTAAAATTCCACCTACTTTATCAGAATCACAATACTCTAATATGTCTGAAATTTGTCGTAAATTCATCCCAATATTCCTACCACGAATGCCTCCCGTCTGATCTAGTGAAATCAACTTCCCCACTACTTTCAATAGTCTGTCTGCCATCACCTTGGCAACAATTTTATATATTATATCTAGAAGACATATTGTTCGCTTATTTTTCAAAATTTTTTGATCTCCGCGCTTGGGAATCATGGCGATAATACCCCTTCTTTGAGTCACAAAAAATATCCCATTTTCTTTCACTTCTGCTATATAATTTACTATTATTTGCTCCAAGTCTGCCCAGAAGAATTGGAAAAACTCTTTAGAGAAGCCGGACACTGAAGGCGCTTTGTTGTTCATCATACTATCGATGGCAAATTTACATTCAGCACCTGTGACCGGAGCATCACAAAATTCTCTATCGTCAATGCATAATGAGGGACAATCAAGCTGTCCCAGAAATCTCTCACAGCCTGATTCGCTAGCCCTATCTTGACCTTCTGGAGTAGTATATACTTTTTGGAAGAAATCCCGACACATTATCAAAATATCCTTGTTCCCTGTTACGAATTCACCACTTTCAGATTGTAAGACGTCAATTTGTTTTTCAAGATTTCTTTGTTTCTGCAGATTTAAGAAGTAACGAGTTGGTCTTTCTCCTTCTAGCCATCTGGCACCAGAGTAAATCATGGCCCTTTTGCCATTTTCCTCCTGGAATTCATCAACGCGGGATCTTAACTATTTGTATTTTCTTATTAGATTGCTATCTCCGTTATTACCAATTTCTGTTTCAAGCCTCTCTAACGCTAACAAGTCATTTTCATTTCTCACGTCTAAGCCTCTCTCCTTCCATCTTCGTATACTTGCCACCCTTATCTGACTTGATAATAATTCTAGTCTGATTCCCCACTGAATGGCGTCATTATATATATCCTGTCCTAATTTCGCTTTATCTATCTCAATTTTAGCTTGCTCTATGAAAGAAGCATCCTGAAGCAGCTCATTACGAAAGCGAAATAAACCTGCTCCCTTGTTCGAAGAAAATAACTTGATTTCTGCTGCAACAATACTATGGTCACTTACTACACCAGGTTTGATATTAACTTTGTTTACAACATGATGAGTCATGAAATGTTCTGCCAGCAAAATATAATCTAACCTCGATTGTTGCAACGTCGGTGTCAAACGACGCCAGGTATACCTCCTTAGGTTGGGATGCATTTCACGCCAGATATAAACTAATTTATGTTCTTCCATCGCACTTAGTAATACTCGAGCGGGAGCTGAAACACTAGAATTGGTTTTTGTAGAATCTTGATATGACAAATGCATGTTCAAGTCTCCACAGAGTATCATAAATGTCCTCTCTTGGACTGTCATAACACTGATTTTTCCGCGTATTAGGCGAATAAACTCAATCTGCTTTTCCCTTTGACTCTGAGTTGGTGCGTATGCGGCAAACAATTTTATCGTAATTTTGTTGTAGACTAAATCAGCGATAATCAACCTTCCATTATCGGAACAATAGGAAACATTGGTCACACAGAGACCCTGCAAAGACCGTGGCTACAACACAGCAACTCCACACCCATTGGTAGTAATGCCATGAGAACAAATAATTTTGGATCCCCATTCCGCTTGCCAACGGCTAACGTCGCGTTGACTTGAATGTGTTTCTTGGATTACAGCGATATGAGTCGGAAAATGTGCGTGCAAGAATCTGAAGATTGCACGTCTTTTAGAGGCTAAGCGAATGCCGCGAACATTAAATGTTAAAAGCTTAAAATCAGGCATAGAACTGAAAACTGGCGTTGATTACTCGTTTAGTGTCTCGCTGTAATTCATTAATGCTCAGTGACGAAAATTTGATAATCGGGGCCACCTCCCGACGAGCCGATAAGCAACATATAGCAAGCATCATACGTTGGTAATAACGCATTTGTAGACAGCTTCTCCCAACCCTTCCCAAATTTACACCCCAACCTTCCCTCCCCCTAACCTTACACGCCACACCAAGCCGAGATAGTCAAAACTCCCGAACCCGCTCCTCGCGAGGCGCGGGGCCCCTGACAGTGAGCGAGAAAATGATTCATCACTATTTCTGCGATCATCTTCAAGAATGTATGCGACCCTTATAACGCACCGCTTCCAAGTGACTGCTAAGCCCATATTAATATGATCACAACATAATCCCAATAACGATACGTGAACTCTCTCACGACTCGAAACGGCTGATACGAACCACCGCTCGCGACCCGGTCCAGCAGCAGCCGCCCGGCCAGGACCCCGCGGCCATGGTAACCTCGCAGTCGTAGCTGGAGTTCCCACGTCGTACGACGGCTCCGCGAGAGTACTCTGGCCGGCCGGCCGCCGTCTGGACCCGTCCGCGCCGTCCCGCACCTCAACACCTGCAAACCCACAGCAACAACACAGCTCAATAGTCCACAGCAATGCCCACAACAGTTACAGTGCTTAATGCAATTCTGCTGCCACCTACCGGGGACAATAGCAAACGTAACTTCATTCCCTCTGTCTTTGGCAAAAATGTTGATTAAAGGTGCATTTGGACTCACGTGACACACCGGCAGAATTTGCATGTTTCTCCCAGAGCAAAGCATACGTTTTGCACCACCCAAACGACTCACAGGCCGGTAATTGGACGGGTCACACCTGCCTCCCTTTTTAAAAACAGGGACCACCTCAGCAACCTTCCAGTCACTTGGGAGCTGTCCGCTTGCAAGCGATTTTCTGAAAACTGAGCAAAGCGGAATGCTCAGAGTTGAAGCTGCCTCTTTCAGTACACGAGGATGGAGCCCATCCGGTCCAGCAGAGGAAGAGCATTTCAAATTTTGTAACTTGGTTTCAACCATGGCTGGGGTAATGTTAAAGTCCTCCAAAATGTTCACATCGTTATGAGCAAGGATGTTTGGGGCTTCTTCACTGGTGGGCTCGACAGTAAACACACTGGAGAAAAAAGCAGAAAGGATCGCAGCCTTCTCTGAGTCACTTGTAGCTGTTGTACCATCGGGTCGCTGTAGGTCTTGTACCTTGGCCCTAGTTTTGATCTGGGAGCGTGAATAGTACCAGAAGACTTTAGGATTTTCCTTCACTTGACTGGCAACCTTCTTCTGATACTCTTTACGCAGTCGCCGTGAGAATCTCCTCCGGTCGTTTCTCCTCCTCCTGTAGTTCTCCCAGAGAGTTTCTCGATCTCTTACTGTAGATGCTACCTTGTAGTTGTGCCAAAGCCTTTTCTTCTGTTTAATAATCTGCATGGCTTGCCTATTGATATATTGTCTTCGATTCTTGCGTTGAGGTAGCCTGGTAGGTATACATCGATTTGTCATTCTATTCACTTGGTGGCAAAAATGGTTATATTCCTCCTCCATCCCAAAGTCATGAGCTCTCTGCCAGTTAACCTCCTGAGCCAGGTCCCTCAACTTGGAATAATCTCCTCTGTATAATGCTAGCTTGGGATGGACGACTAAATTCCTGGACTGTTTTCGGCAGGAAAGCTTCATCTGGAGGCAAAGGTGATCGCTCCTCCCTAGACCTGGGATGTAAATCAAATCTTCAATCATGTCTTCATTCAGTGAGAAAGCAAGGTCCATGATGTGAGGAGTTTCACCATGTCGATACCTGGTTGGTTTGGTAACATGCTGAACTAAGAAGCTGTCTCTGATGGTTTCAAGAAATGCATGTGAGATGTGGCTTGTGAGATGTGGCAAGAAATGCATGCGAGATGTGAGACATAGCCACCTTGTTAGTTTGTCGCAGTATGCTGAGAATGAACAAGGCCCTTTATCCCAGTAGTGGCACATGGATGACTTTTTACTGTTTTAGTGTGAATACAAGTATGTATAGTTCCAACACATATGAACAACGATTCAACCAGGGTAATAGAAAGATTAGCTCATTACTATATGATTACCTTGGGTAATAGCTTTATAATGATGGTATAAAAATGATAATATCTTGGTATTATTTTATAATTAATGAGCATTACATACCACCTTCTAACAACCGTTAACTATCAGAATTGGAAGTGCTGGGAATGAATTTAACAACAATTTCCTCCGCGAAAATTTCCTCTCATTGAATTTACCACCTATCTTACCACACCTATCTTGCACGATATACTTTATGCTTTTTCGTAGGGCAGAAAACCGATTGTAATTTCATGTGCTTCCTTTTCAAATTGCCTACAACTGATACTTTTGGAATATTCGCGATGTTAGTGCCTAGCACTCGGAAGTTCTCAAGGAAGACGCTTAATTCCAGTCACTCAATTGAAGTAGTTGAAGTTGAAGTTTGTGTTATTGGAAAAGAGGCCTGGAATGGGCCTGTGACACCAAATACTACGTCTCGGAAAGTTCTTGGATAACTTTGATGGGATCTGAGTGGAAATGGTAGGTGAAGTACCATTACTCGTGCCTGAAACTATCCCTATGCCAAAACTTATCCAGGTTGGCCTTGAACATGGTCAGACTAGTCGAGGATACCACATTCTCAGGCAGGCTGTTCCAGGCGTTCAGAGACCGTACAGTGATGTGGCGCCTCCGTATTCTCCTGACCGCCCGTTGCTTCTCTAGCCTGAGATGGTGACTTCTAGTGTTGAGAGTTCCATTTGCCATCCTGATGACACCTTCAGTCTTCATAAGCCCAGAAATCATTTTGTAAATGGCAATCATATCTCCTCTTTTTCTCCTGAAAGATAGACTAGGAAGACTCAGTTCTTGCATCCTTATTTGGTATGGGATATTTCTTCCTTTCACTACCAGCTTGGTGGCCCTCCTCTGGATCCCTTCGATCTTCTTTTGGTCGGCGATGAACATAGGTCCCCAGATGACGTTGCCATATTCAAGTATGGGCCTCACCAATGCTTGATAGAGTTTCTTGAATATCCTCCTGTCCAAGTAAGAGAAAGTTCTTTTGATGACGGCCAGAATTCTCCTTGCCTTTTTTATTACATCTGCAGTATGTTCATGAAACTTTAAATTTTCGTCCACTATGACTCCTAAATCTTTTTCGCTTGTTGAGGTCCTGACTTCCTCCGGGCCCATATAGAAAGGTCTTCTTGGGTTCTTTTGCCCAAGGTGAAGCACCGCACATTTCTTCAGGTTCAGTGGAAGCTGCCATAGATGAGTCCAGTGTATAACCTCATTCCGGTCGTTTTGGATTGACTTGTGCTGGTCTACACTTTCAGTTGGGCCAAATAGTTTAACGTCATCAGCAAACAAAACTATACTGTTCTCAACCAGTCGCGGTAGGTCATTAATGAACAGGATGAAACACAATGGCCCGAGTATAGATCTCTGGGGAATTCCACTGATTGTACTTGTCCATCCAGAAGATGTCCCATTTATGACTACCCGCTGCCTTCTGCCAGTGAGATAGGATGTGAGCCAGTTTATGACTTGCGAGCCTAGCCCATAGGCCTCCATTTTTCTTATGAGTCGTTTGTGGGGGACAGCATCGAAGGCTTTCTTGAAATCGAGGTAAAGGACATCAACGGGTTGATTAGACTCCAGCAGCTCGCTCCATTTTTCAAAACAGTTCAGCAGTTGGGTTTCACAAGATCTCTTGGGGACAAATCCGTGTTGGTTTCGCACTATAAGGTCGTGGAGAGACAAATGGTCCATAACTGCCTGCTTGATGAACCACTCCATAGTCTTACCCACCACCGAAGTTAGGCTTACTGGCCTGTAGTTACCTACTTCATGCCTACTACCCTTCTTATAGATGGGTTTGACAATGGCATCCTTCCATTGATGTGGGATCGTTCCCTCTTGCAATGATTTGTTAAAGATTTCCTGAAAGGTTTCGCCCAACTCATTAGCACATTCCTTCAGAACCTTTGGGTGTAAACCATCTGGACCTGGCGCTTTAGTGGGGTTCAGGGACTTCAGCTTTGATATGACTTGGTCTTTGGTGATTGTTATTTCGTCCATAATCATACCATTGCCAACAAATGGTGGAGTTGGGACATTAGTCACATCTTCCCGAGTAAAGGTGCTTTCGAAAAACTTGCTTAATGCTTCAACTTTCTCTGCATCTGTTTTCGCTATCCCTCCTCCTTCTAAGTTCAGCGTTTCTATCCCAGACTTGGTCTTTAATCTTCTGTTTGCATAATTCCAAAAGCGTTTGACATCCACCTTGCATGACTCAGCTATAGACTTCTCAAAATTATATTTTAACTTTCTGGTAAGTTTGAGCAACTTGTTGCTGGCTGTTGCATATAAAGAAAAGTCAGCCTCTTGTTTAGTTTGAAGGTATCTTTTCCACAATCTCTCTTTCTTCCTCCTTAGGGATAGGGCTACTCTGTATATATAAATATGCTTCTTCTTTGAGGGCCTCCTGGCAGGGACTGCTTCATCTATTATGATAGATAGAGCACTTTCCACAGTATCCCATGCCTGCTGCACACCCTTTCCCCTAATCTTGGTCACTAAGTCGGCTTGTATTATTCTTTGTCTCATAAGCTCTAAGTCTGCCCTGTACCAGTTCAGACTAGCAGCATTAACAGTTTCCTCTGACCTCCCTACTCCACAGTTCAAAACAAAGTGCAATGAAACATGATCACTTGAACCGAGACCTGGGAAGTATTCGATTTCAGATACCATTCCCTCCTCATTAGACAAGACCAGATCAAGTATGTGAGGAGTTTGTCCCTCCCTGGGCATAACCACACGCTGAAAAAGATGCATGCTCTGTATGCCCTCCAGGAATTGTTGAGAGGCACTGTCAACCCCACTGGTACAGTATTCCTTCTCCCAGTCAATATGCTTGGTATTAAAATCCCCACAAATTAGTAGGTGTGGTGGGTTTGACGATACAGCCTCTTGAATTACACCCAACAGCTCTTGAGTTGAAGCATGCAGATGTGCAGATGGGCTTCTGTATAGCCCTCCCAAGAGCAAATAATCCCTACCTGAAACCTCAATACGAAGCCAGATCTGTTCCTTGTACCTTCCAAAGGGCTTGAGCTCCTGCACATGAAGGTGTGAGCGTACATAGACAGCCACGCCTCTTAGCCCACTTTTTCCAAGAACATAAGCCTCAGGATCAAAATTTAGATATTCAGTAAAGCCATCCAGGGTAAGTGTAACTCTTGCCATGGGCAGAATTTGAGCCTTGGGTATAACTTCACAGATCACTATAATATCTATCTGTCTGTTTGCAATATGCATTTTGAGATCCTCCATCTTATTTGAAAGTTGATCAGCATTTGTATAATACACTTTTAAACCTTTGACTTGCAGCTGCACTTCTTCAAAACAATCATTCACTCCAAGATGTCAATTTGTGGCACTTTGTGTTTGGGGAGGTGTACCAGCCGCTCCTCGAGTTGTCTCTTTGGCTCGACGTGGCACAATTTGTCCCCGATAAATAACTACCTCCTCCCCTGCATCCTGTCTAGCCTTCATTTCACTTCTCAGGGCCCGCCTCTGCTCTTGCTCCGCTTTGGTAAGATCAGGGGTTATGTAAATCTTCTTAAATTTCTCCCCAGCATCCCTTAGTTGAGGAGCCATCCTCAGAAGATCCCATTTAGTGCCCTCATCCTCCAGTTCTACAACTGTGAGCCTTGCACGGTCATTGCTCGGTTTACCAACACGAAAAACACGCTTTGGATACACCTTTAACCTCAAACCTTCCATGAGGATATCCTTCAGCATAGAAGTATCCCTGGCGGACCTTTCCTCTGCTCCAATTTGTTTATCCTGTTCTGGCATGTTAGGTATGATCACATTTCTCTTCCTCTTTTCCCTGTCCATACAATCCGTGACTGCATTTCTAACCTCCTTGACTGGAGTGGGATTCGAGATCTGCCGATTTTCTACCTTGGTGAGCTTACCCTCCAATTTCTTCACTATGTCTGAATAGAGAACTGACTCTTCCCGCATCGCTTTCTTTACGCATCCTTCAAGCTTCTCAGGTGTCCCCATCCCTTTTCCATTCTCGCTTACGAGCTGACATATCTCAGTCATTTTCTCTACCATGTCATGCTTTTGGCCGACCAGCACCTGAGCGAGCTGATCAACTGCCTTTACGACTTTGCCTACTTCCGCCTTCAGCTCATTGTGCAGAATAATGTTTTCCTGAGGTGATACCACTCCATGAACAGTATTTTCCTTTTACTATGTCCTGGAAACTAGGCAGCATTCTCTTGCAGATGCCACAAAGCCTAATACCTATACCTAAAAATTACAGAAGATTTTTAGGCCATCGCGGCCTGTTGGCTCTGATCTCTGACGAGCTCGTTTCAATCTGAGTCTTAAGTCAGTCTTTCTCAGAGTGAAGTGTCTGAGAGAAAACGGAGGCCCTCGTTAACCGAGCGACCTGCCGAGAAGTGTTTCTGGAGTGTATATGGATCTAATGAGTTCCTGTGGAGATGTATGGCTCTGGAAATACCGAGAGGCCCACGGACCTTCCGAGTTTGGGACGATTAATGGTCTTCGTCGGGTACATGGAACATCTGCTGGGCCCAGTGATTGTCCAACCGAGACTTGAATGTATTTAAAGAAGGAGCAGCTATCACATGGGCTGGCAATGCATTCCAGTTGTTCACGATCCGGACACCGAGGGACGCCCTACGCACGCGCGATACGGCTTCCGGCATCATCAGCTTCATAGAATGACCACGCGTGCGAGATCTGCTATCTAGATGAAAGAACTGGGTATAATCCTGGTCGATGGTGCCATGTAGGAGCTGGAAAACTCATATCATATCTCCTCTGCGTCGACGATGGTAGAGAGAGGGAAGATTTAGTGCGCGCAGTCTGCCCTCATACGAGTGTCCTCTCAGGGATGGTACCATGCGGGTAGCTCGACGTTGGATCCTTTCGATGAGCCTTTGATATGCCCTGTTAAAAGGTCCCCAGACAGAGTTTCCGTATTCGAGCAGCGGGCGAACCATAGTTTTGTACAGTAGTGGAAGCGTGAACGTGTCAATGTTAGCAAAAGACCTCCTCATGATCGCCAGTACTCTGGATGCTTTAGAAGCTGCAGTGGCTGCCTGGCGTCGAAATTTCAAATCCCGATCCACAAAGACTCCCAGGTCCTTCTCAACCTCCAGTGCCTGGACTTTCGTGCCCTCCATTAAGTAGCTGTGCTCTTGGTTATTGTTACCTAAGTGAAGCACACCGCACTTGCTTAGATTAAAGGGCATCTGCCAAGTGGAGGACCAATCAAGTGCCCTTGCCAGGTCCAATTGGAGGGATGCAACACAAGTGGGGGAGTCTGCTCTGGCATATAGCTTGGTGTCATCTGCAAAGATTTTGATCCCTGAGGTGATGGTGTCAGGCAGGTCGTTGATGTACAAAAGAAACAACACGGGGCGTAACACTGAGCCCTGTGGGACGCCACTGGTAACACGCACCCAGTCGGAGGCTGAAGAGCCAACCACTACCTGTTGGCGACGACCTGTGAGAAAGGCTCTCAACCAGGCCAGCAGCCTCCCGTCAACACCATAGCCTTTTAATTTGGTCAGCAGACGTTCATGCAGGACCGAGTCAAATGCCTTTTGGAAGTCTAAATAAACAGGGTCAATGGGGTGGCCTTCCTCAATTTGTTGACTCCAGTCTTCTATGGCTTCCAGGAGTTGAGATTCGCAGGATCGTTTTGGACGAAAACCATGCTGGTGACAGGACAGGAGGTTTTGCGCGTCAAGATGTCCAAGAAGCGCATCTTTCACCAAAGACTCCAACAGTTTACAAGGAATGGCAGTTAGGCTGACAGGCCTGTAATTCCCTGGGTCTTGCTTATCCCCTTCCTTGTAAATGGGTGTTACGGTACCCAGCTTCCAGTCCTGTGAGATGACTCCGGTGTCTAGGGATTTCCTAAAAAGGAGGGCCAGTGGTGAACATAGCGACTCCGCACGTCGTGAAGCACCCGAGGGTGAATATGGTCTGGGCCCGGCGAGCTTGTTGTTTTTAGCGAAACCAGTTTTTTGTGAACAGCATCTACCGATATCGGAATGTCAGTCAGAGGTTGACCCTCAAAACGACCTTCAAACACCGGCACATTATCCATATCCTCGACTGTGAAAACGCTGCCAAAGAACTCGTTTAGCAGTTTTGCCTTCCCAAAATCATCTGACTCAACTCCACCATTTCTGTTTTTCAGGTCACCGATTGCAGCTTTTGTTTTGGATTTCGAACTGGTATAGCTCCAAAAGGCTTTTGGGTTTGACCTGACTCTGCATGCCAACTTGTGTTCGTATTCTCTATGAAGCCTGCGTGTCATTGCCCTTAGTTCAGTACGACAGATGGTGAAGCGAGCATAGTCGATAGTCGCCCGTGAGGTGATATATCCGGGCTAATTTGTTTTTCTTCTGCTTGAGACGCAAGGCTGGGGCGGTCATGTATATATTTTTAACATTTTTTCTGATCCTGAACCTGGGGATGCATGAGTCTATAATGCGGTTCAAATGGTCCATAAGGAAGCTGTACGAGCTTTCCACATCTAGAGTAACCATGAAGGACCAATTTACTTCTTGGACCATCATGTTAAAGAGAGTGAAGTCAGCACGATTGAAATTCAGCCTAGGAACCAGATTTTCACGGTTTACAATGTTACATAGGACACTAAACTGAATGATAAGATCGCTCTTTCCTATACCTGGAAGGTACTGGATATTTTGTACAATATTTTCATCACTTGAGAAGATGAAGTCCAATATACTTGGTTCCTGGCCCATTCTGTACCTTGTCAGTTTCAATATGTGTTGGAAAAGGAAATGATCGTGCATAATTTCTAAAAGAGCATGGGAGGGGTGGCTGACTGAAGCCCTAGAGAACTCTCCATCCCAATCTATTTGGGGAGAATTGAAGTCACCGGTAACCAAAAAGTGAGCTGGAGAATCTTTTTGACTTCATCAAGAACTCTGGTAAACTCCTGCATACTACAGTGTCCATCACTGGAGGGGCTTCAGTAAACACAACCTAAGAGAAGAAAGTTTTGTCTATGGAGTCTGACTTTGAGCCAAAAATGTTCCATGAACTCTGCTGCACTGCTGAAAGTGATCAGAGAAGAATTAATAGTAGTTTTCACATAGATGGAGATTCCACGCAGGCCACTGGTACCTAGGTCTGACTGCTCAGGATCAAAGCTGGTGAATATGTTGTAGTTTGAGATAGTGAGAAAAGCAAGACCCAGAGGAAAACGTTGTGCTTTAGGGATAACCTCCGTGAGCATTATAATATCAGGATCAACACCAGCAATTGCCATGCAAAGATCCTCTCGCTTGTTAGTGAATTGGTCACAATTTAAATACCAAACTGTCAGATCTTGGATATTGCTGATTGACAACTGTCAATCTTGATGGGGATGATTTGTGGCTACTGGGCTGCTTGGCACAGCACCGCTTTCTGCTGTCAGTCCTCTTGGGTGTCCTGGCTGATGGATAGTTGTGGGATTTGGGGGTTAACAGCACTCCCACTGTTAGTTAATGGCCCTGTTTGAGGCAACTCTGGCATGGGGGGATCCGTGGGTGAGGTGCCAGGTCCTAGTGGCTCACCTTCAGTCTCCTGAGCAACTGAGGTAGAACTTTGTGAACCATTTGGCTCAGTAACAGAGTCAGCCCTAGACTGGTCATGTGCCACAAATGCTTGGGTGGTACCAGCATTTGCTCCTGGAGGGATCATCTTACCATCGACCCGAACAATCTTGCTCCGCTTAATGGCGAGGTTTGTCTCTCCATTTTGCTTATGCCTCCACAGGTCTTCTCTCAGCTTTTTCTGGTCCTGCCTCTCTTTGTACGTGAGGTCAGGAGTGATGAACACTCTCTTCCACTTCTCTGTGTTCCTAAGCTGGGAAGCCATCCTCAGCACATCATGTTTGGATTCCTCATTGTCCAGTGTCACTATCAGAAGTCTGTTCTTGCCAGATACTGGTTTCCCTGCCCTGAATGAACGCACAGTCTTTATGATGAGGTTGAGCGATTCCTTGACCATGTCAGTAAACAACTTCATGTCTGCCTGAGACTTCTCCAGTGTGGTAGCCCCCAATTGTTCAGGAAGGTTATGGACGACAAGGTTTCAGGAACGCCTGTTTTTGTCCAAGAAACCGTCAAACACCTTTGACAGAGACTTGGCATCATGTCCTGACACTGGACCAGGAACTGTACCAGTGTGAGACATGCTGGCCAGTTTTTCTTTAACATCTGATACCATCTTGTTACATGAGGTCTTCAGTGCTTCAGAGTAAAGCATTTTCTGTGAGTTTCCTTCGCAGAGGATCCGCTTTGGTAATGAGGTAGCTGGCTTCACACATGTTGCCAGATAACTACAGGTTGATCTGTATGATAAGTGCCACAGTTCAAAAGTTCCAATGGTTCAAAACTTCTATTAATTAGAATTGCTACAGGTTAATATATATATATATATATATATATCATAAGTGCTACTGTTCAAAACTTCATCCAGTGCAATATTCCAAGTACCACAACTAGCGCTGGCCACAACTGGTTAGGTTAGGTTAGGTTAGGTTAGGTAAGGTTAGGTTAGGTTAGGTTAGGTTAGGTTAGGTTAGGCTCGGTTACGTTAAGTAGGCACGCAGCGTATCCACAGCAGCTGTTGAAGGCAAAAGTGCCACCAGGAGGTTAGGTGCGCCACAGGCCAGCTTGCTGAGTCGAGAAAAGGTTAGGTCAGGTTTGGTTACATTGTGCTACATGTAGAAATATTAAGAAAGAATTACCAAAGGTTTTTGAAAAAGCCACTCAGCAATGCAAAAAAGCAGTTTTGGCACTAGGAACATTTCAAAAAGGATGTTTCAGCAATGCCAAAAACAGCTAGACCACTTGGAATATTTCACTGGAGGAAGCTTTGAACAGTGGCACTTACGATCTGGATCAACCTGTGGCACTTTTTTTGGAAGGAAGTTTTGATTCTTAGGAGCTTTCTAGATCAACTTGTGGTGCTTTTGTTTGAAAGGAAGTTTTGATTCATAGGAGCTTTTGAACTGTGGTACTTATGATGTGGATTTAGCCTGCTGTGATTCTATCTGGCAACATGTGTGAAGCCAGCTACCTCGTTACCTCCGCTTTAGCATGTTGGCCTGATCGATAGCCTGACTCTCTTTTTCCCTCATAGAGCGAGCTACCAGTGCTGTGTGGTCCCTGAGTGCATGATCAATCGGGTCTATTTTTCCCCACAGTGTGTTTCTCATCTCGACTATGCTCTGATTTAGGGAAACAGTACCATCTGACTGGGACTCAGGGACTGAGTCGCAGTCTTGATCCATATTTTTACAGTCTGCAAGCAGAACCTGAACAGAAACATCTTTGCTTCCCACAGAGGGCACATTAAGAATCTCAAAACCCTCAGTTTGGGTGCCTGTACTGGAGCTTGATGGATGCTCCTGGGCTCCTCTTCAGGAAGCATGGGCTTTGCAGTTTGAGCAAATGAATGCAATGACACTGTGTTTTGCAAGTGCGTTGTATGCGGGCTTTGAAACTGACTGGCACAGTGTATGATACCAATGTTGGCATATGTCACATTCGACACCAAGCTGGCCGTTTTTCACCAGAAGGCCGCACACCTTTTTACCGGGCCCCCTTTGCACTTAGAGAGAGGTGCAGTGCCGCCAGATTGTGATTTAGCAAGTGTCGGTGAGAGCGACGTATTCACATCGAGGGGAAGCGAGTTTATAGCTGTTTCAACAGTGCCTGAAGGGGTGACAGGACCAATGGGACACAGGAGTGACAGGACCAAAGCCAAAACAATTCATGCTGGCCCACTGCCTTGAACGCAGATTCGGTTAGCTTGCTGCATGCAGAATGATACCAATGGAGGCAGATTTCACATTGAATGACTTAAGGTGCGCATGGCCGTTGGTGGCGCCGCGAGTATTCTGGTCCTCGTATGAGGTCGTGGGTTCGTATCCCACTCCTGACACCAGATTGGGCTGCGCGCTCTCGTGCTGGACGGACGTGCTCCGACGAGCTCCTGCCTCGCTAATCCTCGCCTTTGTTTACCATTCTGATCGCTAGGGGTTTAGGTCCGGTCAGTATTTATTGTTGATTGATGTTCACTTTAGGATGCCATTGCAGCATTCGCCAGTTAGGGGAAGAGGCGGCAGGTGTTATCAGCCACGCCTCGGCCTGATTCAGATTGTGAAGTAGCCAGGTCGCAGTATGGGGATGCGGAGATAGCTCCCATCCATAGCAATGTTCCCTCTGGTGGTGGTGATGCACCCCCGGAGATGAGGCGTCACACTCTAGAGTTGCACAGGTGGCGTCTGGCGATGGTTCGCCGACGCAGAGTGATGATTTGCCGACGACATCAGCGACGGTTCAGGGTCGAACAGGGCTCGACCTAGTTCGGAATAGTGTGAGTGATGCGTCATTTTCACCTACTGGAAGCGCATCTATTGTCGGTGAGTCAGGTGGTTTACTTTCTGTCCAAGTCGCTGCCCACTCGCGCACTGGGAGGAATTCAAAGGGTTTGTATATAGATACTGGAAAAAAAGAGACCGGTGAGGTGCCCAAAAGTGTGACGAAAAGTGACCAAACCCTGAATCCTATATCAGGGAACTTGACGGGGCAGTTGCTACTGCCATAAGATCCCTTCCGCTTGACCCTGATCTGTCGGTTTCTCCTTCGCTTCAACTCAGTCAACCAATCAGTGATGAAAACTCTGTTCCTCCAACCACATGCATAGGGGGCTCTGGCAAAGTTGTATGTGGGCTCGAGGTGAGAGATGGTCAGATGGGCGTCCTGTGTGATCTTTGTCACCGCTGGTATCATGCCCTTTGCCAGGCAATCACAAAGCCAGCATACAATGCACTAAAAAAACACAGCGCCATATCGTTCATATGTCAGGCATGCAAAGCACATACCGGCAGACCAGCTGCTTCTGGCTCTGGGCGGGATGCCTCAGTTGGCGTTTTCACTTTTTCTGGTGCTCCTGTGACCCTGCCTACAGCTGACATTGGCATTCAGGTTAGCAGTCATGTGGCTCAGTTGCATGAAGGCCCTGACAAGGATCGTGACCTGATGGAGGTTAAGATAAGCGAGCTGAACACAACAATGAGAGACAGGCTGACACAACTTGACACTGCCCTGAGGGATCATATCCAGCTTGTTAGTGCTTCCATGAGGCAACAGGAGCAACAGTCCATGGAAAGTGCCAACATGATGAAACGCGTTCTGAAGGAAAGTGTGGCTCACAAGGCTTCCTACTCAGAGGTCCTGCAGAGTACCTGTGCAAAGATGGTGAACGATGTAAAGGAGAAGCTGTCGTATCCACCTTTGCACACTCAGGGAGGCAAATCTGTGACTCCAAGGGAGGCACAGACCATATCCAGGGTCTTTGATGGATTCATGGACAAGAATAGACGCTCACGCAACCTTGTCATTCACAACCTACCTGAGCAAGAAGGGATCTCACAACTGGAGCGGTCTCATGCAGACATTCAGCTATTCCAGTCCATGATCCGTGATGCACTGAAGCTAAATGTGAGGGCCACCAGGTCCTTTAGGGCTGGTAAAGCTGTTCATGGCAGGGACAGGCTGCTAATAGTGACCCTTGAAAACGAGGACTGGAAGTTTGAAGTCCTGAGAATGGCTGCTCAGTTAAAGCTCACTCACAAGTGGAAAAGAGTGTTCATAACACCAGACCTTACTTACAAAGAAAGGCAGGAGCAAAAGGTGCTTAGGGAGGAGTTATGGAGACGTCGCAAGGCTGGTGAAAATAACCTCACCATCAAGCGTGGAAGGATTGTCCCATCAGGTGTGGCACAGGCCCATCAAGCAAGCTCTATTAGGGGGCCAAATGCATCAGGGGCAGCTGAGCACCAAGGTCAATTAGCAGAAGCATGCAGTACCATTGTTAAGACTGTAGTTGATTCCAACTCTGATGGGGCAAGATCTGCATCCCCTGCTGGGGTTCCTCCAACAAGGGGAATGACTGAAACAGGGACAGGCTCTGAGGGATGTGCGACACCAGGCCTCAACTCCCAAGCCCGTGTAGGGAACACAGCTTCTACTACCAACCTGAGTCTACCAAATCACCCAAATCAAGATTGACGTCCAAGGATGCAGGAAATGAAGGACCTCAAGGTGTGGTATACAAATTGTGACCAATTTGTTAACAAACGTGAAGATTTTGCCATGGCGATAAGTGGAATTGAGCCAGACATCATTATGGTTACTGAGGTAATTCCCAAGGCACAGCGTCTCCCAATTTCTCCTGCTCTTCTGGCTCTCCCAAATTTCAATACATTCACAAGTTTTGATCCACATCAAGTAAATCTAGGAAGCAGCGGGCAGCGAGGTATCACCATCTATGTCCGCACTACAATCAAGGCATCACAGATTAAGCTGACACATTTTCCCCATATTGAACACCTTTTGTCCAAATAAGGCTGCTTTGCAATGATGTTCTGTTCTTGGGATGCTTCTATCGTAGTCCAACGGGTGATGGCCACCTCAGCATGTCTTCCTTTTCTGACTTGCTCTCAACTGTTGGAGAGTCATCACCATCACATCTATTGCTTACAGGTGACTTTAATTTCCCTCAAATCAACTGGGCAGGTAACTACTCAGAAGCCAGCCAAGGACACCCCTCTCACAGACTTCTAGATATTGTTCATGATCATTTACTTTTTCAACATGTCACCAAACCTACACGCTACTCCCCAGGTCAGAGTCCAAATATTCTAGACTTGATTTTCTCCAATGAAGAAGCCATGGTGAGCAATCTTGACTACTTACCGAGCATTGGTAGAAGCGACCATGTTGTACTGCAGTTTCACCTGAAGTGCTATGTCTTTCGGCTAGGGAACAGTGCATCTGTATGGAACTTCAAGAGAGCCAATTTTGAGCTCCTTAACCACATGATCCTTGAAACTGATTGGGCATGTATGGAGAACATGACTGTGGAATCACTTTACAGCCTGTTCCTGGCCAGATTAACAGAGGTCACTGGCACATGCATCCCAAAGGTTATTGCTAGAAGGAACTCAAAGAACTTATACATGACACGTGCAGCTCTGAAGCTTAAAGACAAGAAACACCAGCTGGCCAGAACCTTCTTCCACACTCAGGATGCTGTTGATTTGGCCAGGCTTAAGGCATGTGGCAATAGGTTGAGGACTCTCACCCGGAAACTGCACCAAGATTTTGAACACAGCCTAGCAACTGATATTAAATCAAACCCGAAGGCCTTCTGGAAGTATGTGGGCTCAAGACTAAAGACAAGAAGCTCAATTGAAGAGCTTCTTAATGATAGAGGTATTCTAGAAACGGAGGACAGTGCTATAGCTAAGCTATTGAACAAGTATTTTGCGAGTGTATTCTACAACGGAAGACATGTCAAGTTTCCCAACATTCGAAACAAGATGCACTGGTCCATTTTTGGAAGACATCACCATTTCACAGGATATTATTAGCCGCAAACTTAGGTCACTCAAGATTACAAGTTCCCCGGGCCCCGACCAGGTCCACTCTCGGATACTTCATGACGCATCTACATCACTATGTGTGCCATTGTCTATTATTTTCAGGAAGTCATTGGATGAAGGTGAGGTACCAAAGGAGTGGAAGCTCGCAACGGTGGTGCCTATCTTCAAGCAAGGAAACAAGCAAGATCCTGGCAACTACCGTCCAATAAGCCTAACCTCCATTCCCTGCAAGGTTCTCGAGTCTATTGTTAAAGATGCTTTGCTGCACCACCTAGTTTCACAAAACCTCCTGTCCCCACATCAATATGGCTTCCGTCCCAACCGCTCTTGTGAGTCCCAGCTTCTCGAGGTTCTCAACAACTGGACCAGGCTTCTAGAGGAAAACAAACCAGTTGATGCTATCTACCTTGACCTGCGTAAAGCCTTCGACTCGGTCCCCCACCAGCGACTGATCATGAAGCTTAAATCATATGGCGTCCCGAGGCAAGATACTTCAGTGGATTGAGAGCTTCCTAGCCCATCGATCGCAGCGCGTCATCGTCCGGTCGTCTTTCTCTGATTGGGTCCCGGTTGTGAGTGGAGTACCGCAGGGTTCGGTCCTGGGGCCGCTCCTCTTTTTGGTTTATATCAATGATTTGCCTGATTGTGTCTCCTGTGGAATCAGCATGTTTGCCGACGACACGAAACTGTATGCCAGTGCTAGCTCTCAGCCTTCTGTAAATGCCCTCCAGTTAGACATTCAGAATGTACTCCATTGGTCACTGAAGTGGCAAATGCCCTTTAATAACAACAAATGTGTTGCCATTCACATCGGCAATCTGAACAGAGGGCACACCTATGTGATGAACGGCACGTTCCTCCAGAATATTGAGGTGGAAAAAGATCTTGGGGTGCTAATTGACACCGAACTGAAGTTTAAACAGCAAGCAGCCTCAGCTGTTCTGAAAGCCACTAGAGTACTCGCGGTTGTTAAAAAAGTCCATGGCTTATCTTGATGCACACACGCTTCCTATTCTGTATAAATCACTCGTCCGCCCTCTTCTGGAATATGGCAACGCGATTTGGGGCCCGTTTAATAGGGCTGACCAAATTCTCCTGGAGAGGGTTCAGCGGCGTGCCACTCGCATGATCGGTTCTCTTCGGGAATTCCCTATACAGACAGGTTACGTATCCTCAAGCTCCCATCGTTGTACTACAGAAGGCGACGTGGCGATATGATTCGAGTGTACCAACTTGTCCATGGGATAACCGACCAGGATTATGCCCATTTCTTCGCACTTCGACACCCAAACTCGCACTTCGGGGCCATCCGTGGAAGCTTGTTAAGCCGAATGCAGTCTCCAGGGTTAGGCGTAACTTCTTCGGTGCCAGGGTGATCAACGATTGGAACTCTCTACCATTGTCGGTTGTCGCAGCTCAAAGCCTGAATCAGTTCAAAAATCGGCTTGACGCTCATTGGGCCACCTTCATGTACCAAGTTCCTGAACTTGTCTGATACCGATGCATCCTATCCTCTTGCCTCAGGAGGACAACTTCTTAGCCACCCTCAGGTCTCTTTTCCTGAGTAGGATCGCGCCGAGACACTGATATCCTGAGCTCGTCGGAGAATCGGAGCCAGCGGGCCATTGTGGTCCCCAAAATTTCCGAAATCGTTAGGTAAGGTAAGGTAAGGAATCCCTCCCTGGTCATTAGTTACCTCTTCACCGCATTCCCCACATGCACTAGCTCCACTTTTACATTTCTCATTATCTGTCTTACCTTGCTTCACTCTTGCATTTTTCTTCTCGATAACACTCGAGTCATCGCCGCCAACAACCACACCCACCGAGTTTGCCTCATTTGTCTCACTTCCGCGTTGCGCGCCTGTATCCTGTTGATGATGTGACGCGTCCAAGGGGGACATGCTACTACACTGCCGACTCCAACTGCCAAAACTCAAAATCTGAACCATTGCAGTAACTGCTTAGCTTTTCAGCATGCTAATAGAATACTACCTTTTCTACAAATTTGTATCTTTTGGTGAGGTTTCGTTTACTAGAAACTGTTTTATTAGACTTTTGTTAACCAGAAGTAGGGTCGGTTACTGCCAGAACTAGGTGCCAAAACTCAACTCACAAAAGAATGTAACAATCGCTTAGAAAATCTTTATGCCGACTTAAAAATAGTAATGCTTAAAATTTGTATCTTTTCATGATGTTTCTTTCCATGGCAACTGTAAAATTGTAGGTTAAAATTACACTACTTTTATTACGGCGGAATAATTTTTGGTGCCGTTAGTGTTCATGCTACTGCCAAAACTCAAAATCCGAACCATTGCAACAACTACTTAGCTTTTTCGTCTTGAAATATATGTCTGCCTTTTCTACAGATTTGTATCTTTTGGTGAAGTTTCGTTCACTAGAAACTGTTTTATTAGACTTTTGTCAACCGGAAGTAGGATCTATGACTACCAGAGCTGGGTGCCAAAACTCAACTCGTGAATAAATACAACAATCGCTTAGAAAAGCTATATACCGAGCTAAAAATAGTCATTTTTAAAATTTGTAGCTTTTCACGATGTTCCTTTCCAGGACAACTGTAAAATCATAGGTAAAAACCTCACTACTTTTATTACAGCGGAATACTTTCTGTTGCTCTTGGTGTTCATGCCCGGAACCGAAAATTGCATACCAGATCAGAAATAACCCAACATTCTTCCCCATATCCCAGGATATCAATAATTCCCCATACCAGGACCAGGGGCGCACTTAAAACGTTGTGAACACAAGAAACAACGACAGCGCATAGGCGGATTCAGGACTTCGGGCAAGGGGGGCGCCATCCGGAACAGGGGACACCACTTTTGACCGGCAAAACCTATCAGGTGAGCACAAAATCTTATTGGTGGGTGCTAATTTTCGCAACCGGAGCGGGGATGGGAAGCTACATTTCAGGGGGGCGACATAGACCTTGCAGGGGGCGCCGAGGGCTGATCGGGGGGAGGGCGCGGGACCTCTGCCCCCTGGATTCGCCTATGCGACAGAGGCGTGTTAAGACTGCTGGAAAGGGGTGCAGTTGGAAAAGGCGTTCAAACGAGACTGCTGGCAACGAGATGTATTCTACAGAGGCGTGCTCAGAAGGTTAGGAAAAGGGTACAGTTGGCAAAGGCGTGTCCAGGAGACTGCTAGTAGGAGCATGTAATGCAGACAGCCGTGCTCAGAGTGCTAAAAAAAGATATATAGTACAAAAGCGATCTCAGAGTGTTGGAAAAGAGTACATTGTACAGAGTGGTCTCAGACTGTTCGGAAGGGGTTGAAAGTGGAAAAGGCGTCTCCAAAAGACTGCTGGTGGGGATGATTTATTCAGCGGCGTGTTCAGAAAGCTGGGAAGAGGTGCAATTGGCAAAGACGTGTCCAGATCAGTGGCGTAGCCAGAGGAGTCGTTGGGGACCACGGACCCCCTTGGGCAGATCTTGTGCACTGGAAAACACGAGCATTCAACTGGACGGCCCCTGAGCTTGGTCGCACGGGACCCCCGAACTTAGTTTCAGAGGGCCCCTGGGCTTGATCTCAGGGCCCCGGAGCTTAGTGTACGACTGCCCTCCGAGCTCAATCTCGGGGACCCCCGAGCTTATTGTCAGGTTGCCCTCCAAACTTGATCTCGGGGACCCCGAGCTTGGTCTCAGTGGCCCTTGGTTGGTCTCGGGGAGTTCCCCGAGCCTGGTCTCAGGGGTACTCCGGTATCGAGGGCTCCGAAGTATCAAACATTGATCTTGGGGCCAACTGAGCTTAGTCTCAGGGGGCCCCGAGTTGGTCTCAGGGACCCCGAGCTTGGTCTCTGGGGGCCCAAGCTTGGTCCCACGGACCTTTTCTTCTTTGTCCCACCAGCCTTTCGGTATTGATCTCACGGGCCTTTCGTTCTTGGTCTCAGGGGCCCCGAGCGTGGGGTCAGGGGTCCCTCGAGCTTGGTCTCTGGGATCCCAAGCTTGGTCTCAGGTGCCCCCCGAGCTTTGTTTCAGGAAACCCCCGAACTTGGTCCCAGGGGACCACCGAGCTTGGTTTCAGTGGCCCGAACTTGGCCTCAGGGGCTCCCGAGCTTGGTGTCAGGGGTCCTTCGATCATCGCTATCGAGGGCTCCGGATTAGCGAAAATTGATATCGGGGGCACCTGAGCTTGGTCTTATGGGCCCTGAGTTGGTCTCAGAGGATCCCCAAGCTTGGTCTCAGTGTGCTCCACGAGCATGGTCTCAGGGGCCCTTGATCATCGATATCAAGAGCTCCGGATTATCGAACATTGATCTCGAGGGCCCTGACCTTGGTCTCAGGGGCCCTGAGTTGGTCTCAGGGGCCTGAACTTGGTCCCAGGGGCCTCAAGATTGGTCCCACGGGCCTTTTGATCTTGGTCCCATGCAGTGGCGTAGCCAGGATTCGGCCAAGGGGGTCCGACTACCGTCGGGGGGCCCCAGGCCGGGGGCCCCTTAGTAGTCGGGGCCCATCTCCTATATGGGTCGTATAATATTTTGGCATTATAACATTTACACGACGGAAATTTTTCTATCCATTTTTAAGTGTTTGTTATTATTTTGTTTATAGTTTGATTTTTCTCGATCCGACCAAGTGTTGGTAAGTTTAGGTCATCAAATATTAAGGCTGGCCCATACCTATATGACAGCGTGGCTATAATAACAGTTTTGTGGCACATTTCGGAAATCAAATGCTGCTGCGTGCATGATGTTAAACCTGACTTTACCTCAATTCACTCTGGTAATCAGCTATGAAGTCATTGAAGGTCAGTCGTTTTGAGTACGAATAAATGGTCTTCTACGGAAAATGATTACCAATTTTTTCCGGGTGTCGAATTAATGAACTCTTTGATCAGAAAGTTTCCAATGAAATGGAAAAAATGAATAAAAATACAAGGGATATGGTGGATGGTGGTGTATTCCGGACGTCATATACCGTCTATTCCGCGGAAAGATCTTGATGAATTCACCAGAGTTACTTTCTTACCCTTGCTATGTTGTAAATGAGCAAATTACCGGATCAATAGGCCCCTGAGATAATTATCGCCTTGGATTACTCTGTCATTGTTATTTTAAACCTTGCATACCTATTTTTCTTTTTGGGATTATGCTCATCAATGTGTGTCATTCTCCTTGTTTTTCTGGTTTCCTACGAAAATATTTGAAGGTTGTTTATTTCAGAATATTTAGGACGGTAGTTATTGGGACTAAGCTAATAGATTGAAAAACCAGCTTAAGTTCCAAATTCCCTGTTCGATTGGCTATTATGGATGCTAAAATTAGATTAATTTTTGCCTTTCCTTCAGGAATGGTGCCTGATCAATATGTTTCAATTTGCCTTTTTTGGTACGCAATGGGAATATATAAATTTTTCAGAGGCATATGATTTTCGAAATCTTCTTTGAGCCTAGGATCTCAAGCGATATCTCTGGATTGTATTCTAAAATCTAAAAGAAACGGAAAGGAAAAAGGACGCTCAATAAAAAGGATATATGAGTGTGCCCCAGATACTATATAAAACCTATTCCATGGACAGTCCTACTGATGAAACCGCTCACTTACTCCTCCCTAGCCATTGGTTGGAGATCCCGGGGGCTTGGGGAGGTGAGTACTTCCTTGGACTTTAGGTCTCTGATAGGCTTTGTACAGGGCTTGTATTGCTATGCCAGTGTTAAGCCATCCAGGATCATCCCCCACCGCCCCCGCCCCCTGACTCCTGGGTCGAGCAGAGATCTCCAGGGGCCTAGCACTTGACACGGAGCAGAAACCAGTATCTGGGACCCCGAAAACAACACTTTTTCCGCAAATTAGTACTTACGTCCCCCAAAACCAGCATTTGGGGGTACCATGAGACTACCTACTGGGACTCCCTGGAACTTACTCTCGTGAGGCCCTGAGGATAACTTTGAGGGGAGGGGGAGGAAGGAGAGGAATGCTCGCTGAGACTAGCTTTTGGGGACACTTGAGGGCAGCTTCTGGGAACCCCTGAGACTAACTCCTGGAGACCTCGTGAGACTAATTGTCGGATCTCTGAGATTAGCTCTCCTTACACTAGAACTGAAAGGTCCCCTGAATATAACTCGGGCTTCCGAGATCAGTTCTTGGGGACCTGAGACTAGCTCTGGGGCCGTCAAGACCAACACTTGGCGCTACTCACAAGGTTAATTTCCGGCCCCTCTCCCGATTAGATCTCAGGGAGTCTCTGATATTGATTCACGGCGCCTCTTGACCAAAATTGTGAACTCCTGAGAATCTCTCGGGGCTCCCTAGATTAGTTATCGGCAGCACCTCTGGGCCTATTTATCGGCCCCCCCAGATTTGCTCTGGGGGAGGGGGCTGAGACTGACACTCGGGGCCATCCAGATTAGCTCTTGGGGATCCCCTGAGGCTGTCTCTGGGGTGAGGTGGGGGGCTGGGAATGACTTCCGACAGCCCTCTGAGACTAACCCTGGGTCGCCCCCGAGACTAACACTCGATGAGGGAGGCGTGGAACCACCCCTGAAACTGAGTATTTGGCACGGCACTCCCGAGACTGACTCTCCGGAAGCCCAGATTAGCCCTCAGAGGTCTAAGGCTAAATCGGAGCCGTGAGACCAAAATTCGGGAGCACCTCTGGGAATTACTCTCAAAGTCCCAAAATTAGCTCTTGGACGAACCGGAGACTAGCTCCCGGGAGCACTCTGAGACTATCTTTTAGGTGCTCCCTGAGATTGACTCTCGGGGCCTCTTATGCAACAACTAGGGGGGGCACAGCCTCAGGCTAAATCTCGAGGCTTCCCAAGATTACCCCTCAGGGGCCTCCTGAGATCAGCACTCTGCGGATCAAATGAGACTAGCTCAAGGACCCCTAGATTAATTCTCGAAGCCACCTGAAAGTAAATATTGACTCCTGAGAGAGACGCCCGTAAGACTATGGGACCGAATATCGGGGGTCCTCTAAGACTGAATCTCAGGGTCCCCTTGACCGACCCTTGGGGTTCTCTGAGACTGACTCTCATGGAGCCACCTGAAATAGTCTGTCGCGGGGCCCTGGGAACCACTCTCCGGGGACCCTGGGACGAGCTCTGCCCCCTGAGACCGACTCTCGGGGCCCCTGAGACCGACTTTCGGGATCCCCTGAGACTAACTCTCAGGGACCCCCTGAAATCTACTTTTGGGGGTCTTGAGACTGACCCTCAGGGCGGGGCCCTGAGGCCGACTCGGGACGCCCTGAGAACGAATCTTCAGGTGCTTCTGAGACTGATTCTGGGGGCCCCGTTATCAGAGAATGCTTTGCAGTGGTTTAGATTGGCCCAAAGGGGGGTCCTCAGACTCCTAGAACCCCTTGGCTACGCCACTGCATCCACACATTCGGGGGCCCGCCGAGATCAGCACTTGGAGCCCCTGAAATCATTGCTTCCCCCCGATACCAATACTCCGGAGCCCCTGGATACTGATGCACGGGGCTCCTAAGACCAAGCTCGGGGTTCCACTTAGATCAGGTTCGGGGCACCCTTAGGCCTATGCTCGCGCTTTTCTCAGGAGTAACTCGACACCGTTGTTTGGGGGGGAGCAGATCAACATTCGAAGGCCCCCCGAGACTAATGCTCGGTACTCTGGAGCCCCTCGATACCAATGCTCGGGGACCCTGAGCCCAAGCCTCGGCCCCTGAGACCAAACTCTGGGTCCCATGGGGCCAATTCTCGGGCCTCGCTCATAAGTCCCCTCGATATCGATAGCCGGGGGACACCCCGAGATCAATATTGTCCCCCCCCCACTTCCCGAGATCAATGTTCGCTGCTCCGGAGCCATCGATACCAATGCTCGGGGATCCCTGAGACCAGCTCTGGGGCCCCTAAGACCAAGATCGAAAGACCCGTGAGACCAAGCTCGGGGCCCCCTGAGACCAAGCTCGGAAGGCCCGTGAGACCAAGCTGGGCCCCTGATGCAAACCTTGGGGGCCCTGAGACCAGGCTTGGGGGACCTGAGACCAAGCTCGAGGAGCCCCCTGAGACCAAACTCGGGGGGCCTGAGACCAAGCTCGGGGTCCCCTGGTACCAAACTCGGAGGGCCTCGTGACACCAAGCTCGGGGCCCCCTGAGACCAAGATCGAAAGGCCCGTGAGACTAAAGCTTGGGGGGGCGGCCTGAGACCAAGCTCGGGGGCCCTTGAGACCGAGCTCAGGGGCCCCTGAGACCAAACTCGGAGGGTCCCCTGAGACTAAGATAGAAAGGCCCCTGAAACTAAGCTCGGGGGTCCCTGAGACCAAGCTAGGGTGCCGCCTGAGACCAAGTCGAAAGGTCCGTGAGACCAAGCTCGAGAGCCCCTGAGATCAAGTTTGGGGGTCCCCTGAGACCAAGCTCGGGGGGCCCCTGAGACCGAGCTCTGAGGCCCCCTGAGACAAAACTCGGAGGGCCCCTGAGACCAAGATAGAAAGGCCCCTGAGACTAAGCTCGGGGTCCCTGAGACCAAGTTAGGGGGACCCTGAGAGCAAGATTGAAAGGCCCGTGAGACTAAAGCTCGGGGGTCCCTGAGACCAAGCTCGGGGGGCCCCTGAGACCGAGCTCAGTGCCCCTTTCCCCCCCCGAGAACAATATCGGGTTCCCTAGAGTTCGACACCGATGATCAGGGGCCCCCTGAGACCAAGTTCGGGGGTCCACTGAGACAAAGCTCGGGGGCCCCTGAGACCGAGCTCTGAGGTCCCCTGAGACCAAACTCGGAGGGCCCCCTGAGACCAAGATAGAAAGACCCCTGAGAATAAGCTCGGGGTCCCTGAGACCAGGCTAGGGGGACCCTGAGACCAAGATCGAAAGGCCCGTGAGACTAAAACTCGGGGGCCCCTGAGACCGAGCTCAGTGGGCCCCTCCCCCGAGAACAATGTCTGGTTTCCTAGAGTCTCGATACTGGTGATCAGGGGCCCCTGAGACCAGGTTCGGGGGTCCCCTGAGACCAACCTGGGGCCCTGACAACGAGCTCGGGGCCCCTAAGACCAAGCTCGGGGGGCCTCTGAGACCAAGATTGAAAATCCCGTGAGATTAAGCTCAGGGGCCCCTGAGACCGAGCTCAGGGGGCCCCCGAGATCCATGTTTGGTACTCTGCAGCCCTCGATACCGATGATCGGGGGCCCCTGAGACCAGGCTCGGAAAGCCCCTGAGACCAAGTTCGGAGGTCCCTTGAGACCAAGCTCAGGGGCCCTGAGACCAAGCTCGGGGCCCCCTGAGACCGAGCTCAGGGCCCCCTGAGACCAAGCTCAGGGGCCCCCGAGATCAATGTCTGGTTACCTAGAGTCTCGATACCGATGATCAGGGGCCCCTGAGACCAATTTCGGAGGTCCCTTGAGACCAAGCTCGGGGGGGCCCCTGAGACAAAGCTCAGGGGCCCCCTGAGACCAAGCTCAGGGCCCCCGAGATTAATGTTCGATACTCTGGAGTCCTCAATACCGATGATCGGGGGCCCCTGAGACCAAGTTCGGAAAGCCCGTGAGACCAAGCTCGGGGGCCCCTGAGACCAAGCTCGGGGGCCCCTGAGACCAAGTTCGGAGGTCCCTTGAGACCAAGCTTGGGCGCTTCCTGAGACCAAGCTCGGGGGCCCCTGAGACCGAGCTCTGAGGCCCCCTGAGACAAAACTCGGAGGGCCCCTGAGACCAAGATAGATAGGCCCCTGAGACTAAGCTCGGGGTCCCTGAGACTAAGCTAGGGGGACCCTGAGACCAAGATCGAAAGGCCCGTGAGACTAAAGCTCGGGGGTCCCTGAGACCAAGCTCGGGGGTCCCTGAGACCAAGCTCGGGGGCCCCTGAGACCGAGCTCAGTGCCCCCTCCCCCCGAGAACAATATCTGGTTCCCTAGAGTTCGACACCAATGATCAGGGGCCCCCTGAAACCAAGTTCGGGGGTCCACTGAGACAAAGCTCGGGGGCCCCTGAGACCGAGCTCTGAGGTCCCCTGAGACCAAACTTGGAGGGCCCCCTGAGACCAAGATAGAAAGGCCCCTGAGAATAAGCTCGGGGTCCCTGAGACCAGGCTAGGGGGACCCTGCGACCAAGATCGAAAGGCCCGTGAGACTAAAACTCGGGGGCCCCTGAGACCGAGCTCGGGGGCCCCTGAGACCAAGCTCGGGGGGCCCCTGAGACCGAGCTCAGTGCCCCTCCCCCCCGAGAACAATATCTGGTTCCCTAGAAATCGACACCGATGATCAGGGGCCCCCTGAAACCAAGTTCGGGGGTCCACTGAGACAAAGCTCAGGGGCCCCTGAGACCGAGCTCTGAGGTCCCCTGAGACCAAACTCGGAGGGCCCCCTGAGACCAAGATAGAAAGGCCCTTGAGAATAAGTTCGGGGTCCCTGAGACCAGGCTAGGGGGACCCTGAGACCAAGATCGAAAGGCCCGTGAGACTAAAACTCGGGGGCCCCTGAGACCGAGCTCAGTGGGCCCCTCCCCCCGAGAACAATGTCTGGTTCCCTAGAGTCTCGATACTGATGATCAGGGGCCCCTGAGACCAAGTTCGGGGTCCCCTGAGACCAGCCTGGGGGCCCTGACAACGAGCTCGGGGCCCCTAAGACCAAGCTCGGGGGCCTCTGAGACCAAGATTGAAAATCCCGTGAGATTAAGCTCAGGGGCCCCTGAGACCGAGCTCAGGGGGCCCCCGAGATCCATGTTTGGTACTCTGCAGCCCTCGATACCGATGATCGGGGGCCCCTGAGACCAGGCTCGGAAAGCCCCTGAGACCAAGTTCGGAGGTCCCTTGAGACCAAGCTCAGGGGCCCTGAGACAAAGCCCGGAGGGAAGGGCCCTGAAACCAAGTTCGGAGGATCCCTGACACCAAGTTCGGGAACCCCTGAGATGAATCTCGGAGGGCCCCTGAGACCAAGCTCAGGGCCCCCCTGAGACCAAGCTCGGGAGCCCATGAGACCAAGACAAAAGGGCCCGTGAGACCAATATCGAAAGGCCCATGGGACCAGGATCAAAAGGCCCGTGGGACCAAGTTTGGGGCCCCGAGGTCAAGCTCGGCCCCTGAGACCAGCTCGGAATCCCTGAGACCAAGCTCGAGGAGGACCCTGAGACCAAGCTCTGGGCCCCCCTGAGACCAAGCTCGGGAGCCCATGAGACCAAGACTAAAAGGCCCATGAGACCAAGATCGAAAGGCCCATGGGACCAAGTTTGGGACCCTGAGACCAAGCTCGGGCCCCTGAAATCAACTTGAGGCCCCTGAGACCAAGCTCAGGGGCCCCCTGAGACCAAGATCGAAAGGCCCGTGAGACCAAGATCGAAAGGCTCGTGGGACCAAGATCAAAAGGCCCGTGGGACCAAGTTTGGGGCCCTGAGACCAAGCTCGGGCCCCTGAAATCAACTTGAGGCCCCTGAGACCAAGCTCAGGGGCCCCCTGAGACCAAGATCGAAAGGCTCGTGGGACCAAGATCAAAAGGCCCGTGGGACCAAGTTTGGGGCCCTGAGACCAAGCTCGGGCCCCTGAAACCAACTCGGGGCCCCTGAGACCAAGCTCGGGCGCCTGAGACTAACTCGGGGCGCCTGAGACCAGGCTCAGGGGCCCCGATATCAATGTTTGATAATCCGGAGCCCTTGATATCGATGATCGAGGGCCCCTGAGACCAAGCTTGTGGAGCCCTTTGAGACCAAGCCCATGCCATTGAGGACAAGCTCAGGGTCCCCAGAGACCAGGCTCGTGGGCCCCTGAGACCAAGCTCAAATTCCTCCTGAAACCAAGACCGAAAGGTCCTTGAGACCAATATCGAAAGGCCCATGGGACCAAGTTTTTGGGGCCCTGAGACCAAGCCAGGGCCCCTGAGAACAACTCAGGGCCCCCTGAGACCAAAGTTAGGGCCCCCGAGATCAATGCTCGATAATCCGGAGCCCTTGATACCGATGATCGAGGTGCCCCTGAGACCACGCTCGTGGAGCCCACTGAGACCAAGCTCAGGCCACTGACACCAAGCTTGGCGGTCCTCTGAGACTAAGTTTTGGGGGTCCTCTGGGACCAAGCTCGGGGGCCCTGAGACCAAGCTCGGGGAACCACTGATACCAAGACCGAAAGACCGTGAGACCAAGATCAAAAGGCCCGTGGGACCAAGTTTGGGTCCCCTGAGACCAAGCTCGGGGCCCCGCTGAGACCAAGCTCAGGGCCCCGGAGATCAATGTTCGATAATCCAGAGCCCTTGATATCGATGATCGAGGGCCCCTAAGACCAAGCTTGTGAAGCCCCCTGAGACCAAGCTCAGACCACCGGAGGACAAGCTCGGGGGCCCCTGAGACCAGGCTGGGGGGCCCCTGAGACTAAGCTCGGGGGGCTTCTGAGACCAAGATCAGGGGGCCCCAAGATCAATGTTCGATAATCCGGAGCCCTCGATAGCGATGATCGAGGGACCCCTGACACTAAGCTCGGGGAGCCCCTGAGGCCAAGTTCGGGCCACTGAAACCAAGCTCGGGGGTCCCCTGGGACCAAGTTCGGGGGTTTCCTGAAACAAAGCTCGGTGGTCCCCTGAAACCAAGCTCGTGGAGCCCACTGAGACCAAGCTCAGGCCACTAAGACCAAGCTTGGGGGTCCTCTGAGACTAATTTTGGGGATCCTCTGAGACCAAGCTCGGGGGTCCCCTGCAACTAAGTTCGGGGTCCCCTGACACCAAGCTTGGGGGCCCTGAGACCAAGCTCGGGGGCTCCCTGAGACCAAGACCGAAAGACCGTGAGACCAAGATCAAAAGGCCCGTGGGACTAATCTTAAGATTGGTCTCACGGACCTTCTTAACATCTTAAGACTAAGATCCCAGGGGCCCCAATTTGGGCCCCTGGGACCATGTTTAGGCTCCTGAGACCCACTCAGGGCCCCTGAGATCACGCTCAGGTGCCCCCGATATCAATGTTCGATAATCCGGAGCCCTTGATACCGATGATCGAGGTGCCCCTGAGACCACGCTCATGGAGCCCACTGAGACCAAGCTCAGGCCACTGACACCAAGCTTGGGGGTCCTCTGAGACTAAGTTTTGGGGGTCCACTGAAACCAAGCTCGGGGGTTTCCTGAAACAAAGCTCGGGGGCACCTGAGACCAACTCGGGGCCCCCTGAGACCAAGCTCAGTTGGCCCCAAGGTCAATGTTCGATACTTGGGAGCCCTCGATACCGGAGTACCCCTGAGACCAGGCTCGGGGAACTCCCCGAGACCAACCAAGGGCCACTGAGACCAAGCTCGGGGTCCCCGAGATCAAGTTTGGAGGGCAACCTGACAATAAGCTCGGGGGTCCCCGAGATTGAGCTCGGAGGGCAGTGGTACACTAAGCTCCAGGGCCCCTGAGATCAAGCCCGGGGGCCCTCTGAGACTAAGGTCGGGGGTCCCGTGCGACCAAGCTCAGGGGCCCTCGAGTTGAATGCTCGTGTTTTCCAGTGCACAAGATCTGCCCAAGGGGGTCCGTGGTCCCCAACGACTCCTCTGGCTACGGCACTGATCTGGATACGCCTTTGCCAGTTGCACCTCTTCCCAGCATTCTGAACACGCCTCTGAATAAATCATCCCCCACCAGCAGTCTTCTGGAGACGCCTTTTCCACTTGAACCCCTTCCTAACAGTCTGAGACCACCTCTGTACAATGCACTCTTTTCCAACACTCTGAGATCGCTTTTTGTACTCTATATCTTTTTTAGCACTCTGAGCACGCCTGTCTGCATTACATGTTCCTACTAGCAGTCTCCTGGACACGCCTTTGCCAACTGTACCCTTTTCCTAACCTTCGAGCACGCCTCTGTAGAATACATCTCGTTGCCAGCAGTCTCTTTTGAACGCCTTTTCCAACTGCACCCCTTTCCAGCAGTCTTAGCACGCTTCTGTCGCACAGGCGAATCCAGGGGGCAGAGGTCCCGCGTTCTCCCCCGATCAGCCCTCAGCACCCCCCTGCAAGGTCTATAGTCGCCCCCCTGAAATATAGCTTCCCATCCCCGCTCCGGTTGCGAAAATCAGCACCCACCGATAAGATTTTGTGCTCACCTGATAGGTTTTGCCGGTCAAAAGTGGTGCCCCCTGTTCCGGATGGTGCCCCCCGTCGGAAATCCTGAATCCGCCTATGCGCTGTCGTTCTCTGTTGTGTTGACAACGTTTTAAGTACGCCCCTGCTCCTGGTATGGGGAATTATTGATATCTTGGGATATGGGGAAGAATGTTGGGTTATTTCTGATCTGGTATGCAGCCTTCGGTTCCGGGCATGAACACCAGGAGCAACAGAAAATATTCCTCTGTAATAAAGTAGTGACATTTTTAATCGATGATTTTACAGTTGTCCTCGAAAGGAACATCGTGAAAAGGTACAAATTTTAAGAATTGCTATTTTTAGCTCGGCACAAAGCTTTTATAAGCGATTGTTACATTCTTTCGTGAGTTGAGTTTTGGCACCTAGTTCTGGCAGTAACCGACCCTATTTCCGGGTAACAAAAAGTCTAATAAAACAGTTTCTAGTGAACGAAACCTCACCAAAAGATACAAATTTGTAGAAAAGGTAGTCATCTATTGTCATACTGAAAAGCTAAGCAGTTGCTGCAATGGTTCAGATTTTGAGTTTTGGCAGTTGGAGTCGGCAGTGTAGTAGCATGTCCCCGTCCAAGGCCTTTAAATGTAGAGGTAGAACGCTCCCCTCTCAAAAACGCGACCGGGGATATCCCCGGCATCTCTGACGTCGAGGCGGATGGCAAGGGTCTATATGATTAGGCCCTCAGTTAAAATTGCACACGGATCAAAAAGTCCACAAGCCCCAAAACCCACGCACGCAGAACCCACATCCTTGTGTCCACAGTCCTTAAAGTCCACTCCGACAAAGGCCACGGATCACAAAGTCCACAATTTGCCCTTGTTAGGGCCAAATAAATCGGCCCACTGTTCAAAAAGCCCACGATGGAATGTGGCCACAGACAACAAGGCCTACGGATCAAAAAGTCCACACAACTGTAGGTAAATTCTGAACTGAAGCTTTGCAATTTTGCCGCCAGGTTGTCGTTAAGCTGCTGCATACGTGTTTCTTGATCACGCACAGTGGAGAGTCAGGCGACTGAGATGGTAATAAACGTGTCGGTGACCTTGAACGGCCGCGGGATTATCTCACCACGTGGTTTGTTTCCGGTGTGGTGGTGCTCGATCTTGCGCTGAATTTCACGGCCTCGTGGAAAGATGGCAAGGACTAAAATGCTGATTAGTCCATGCTCCGCAACCACAGCACCTAGCTTCCTGCAGTTTTTACGAAAATGGAAAACGAGTTTTATTGGATTTCCTTTGTGTTTTAGGGATGTTGGTGCCTTACCAGCAGCATCATAGCCCGTGCGGAATTACATTGCAAAATACTTGAGGAAAGCCCATACATGTATAACTAGGGCAGCTGGTGTCTTGAAGTGTCCACAAACAAATACTAAGCATGCGTTTGGTGGTTTGATCCCATAGCAGCAACACAATAGCGTAAAAAGCAATAACATTGAAAAAGACCCGTGGAAAAACCAATGCAATGAAACCAGTCCGGTTAGCGGCATGCAGATTTCACAAAAAAGTCAGATGATTGGTATAACTGACTTCCATATAAATATGTCAATTAAGAGCAACGTATGAAAGTAAAATCATGGGGTACACAGTACCTACACTGTCTCTTCCCTACATGATAAAACGGTAGTTTTCGATCCACCAAAAACCTAAGTTCATGCATCCAGGGCAGCTAGTGGCTTACACTGTTCGCTAGTAACCTGTGGGGTAAAAAAAACGGTATTCCTCATTTTTATGGACGTCAGTGTCATTGACGAATGCAGGGGGGGCATTCCAGCCATGCCCCTCCCCCAAAGCAGTGGAGGAGGGCCAAACTATCTTTTGGCCCCCAAAAGGCCGGACTTTTTTTAAAAGGTGTTTACACTAGGCCTGTAGAGCAAAAGTATCTTCGCCCCCCCCCACAGGAGAGCGATCATGCACTTGGAGAGGTAGCTTATGCTCAGGGACGTAGGAACCGGGGGGGCAGGGGGCAGCTGCCCCCCCCCAACTTTCACGATTCTTAATCATTAACCCTATGGCGTTGACTGGAAAAAAATGACTTGAAAATTCCCGCTGCCCCCCCCAACTTTGACCATAGTTCCAACGCTCCTGCTTATGCTAGGTCTGTCGAGCACCCAATTGCATGTCCCCTCCCAGGAGGAGAGGCAGACAGGGCTTTGGCTCCCCACCCAAAACTCGGGTCTGCGTCCGCCCCCTGGTCAGTGCAGGGTCAAGTCCAGACTGACGGGGGAGGAGATGGGGCGGGAGGCAACAGGTCCCAAAATCGGGATTTTTTTAAGAAAATCGGTAAAACTCGGGGGTTTTGGGGAAAATTTTTCGCTTCCCGCTCGATCCGCCAGTGAGTCGGTACAATAAAAAATTATGTAGAATGAAAACCGTTGGCCTGTCCACAAGCCCCTGCCCCGCGACCAGGGCAGCTATAGCTGCAAAATATTTGTATAGCACCAACGTGGTTAGAAGCAGTGACAGTTACAAGAGGGGCCAGGGGCTCAAGCCACTCCCCCAAAAAATGTCAGAGTGCCAACAATAAATGCATAGCCGAAGGCGGTTTTGAGGTAATGGCGGTTGAGGCTTGAGCCCCTACTCTCCCCCAAATAAAGTTCTGGGTCCGCCACTGGTCAGAAGCATGGCATTCTTGAGTTTCATGAACATTATCTCAATAATAGCAACGTAATGATGTAAAATGCAGCCTTTTGACCAGCGGAAAAGCCCATGCTCCACTAAGAGGCAACCAGTGACCTCCAGTGTCCACTAATAGTGTCAGTGTGGTCAGAAGCAGCGTATTCTTAACACGCGCATTGGGTACCCGCCACCTCTGGTTTTTTGGAGATGCCAAAACGGCGGCACGTAGCGCCGCCGTACTTGGCATACCTTTTTCTGATCATTTTTAAAACTTTTTTTTCAAAATCTTCAGGTTATGTCATTTCAGGCCAGGTCACCAGTACAGGTCAAGGGACCTGATCTAAAACAGTTTAAGACAGCATAAGTCAGAACAAGGTGAGCTTATTCGCTGGAAACTCATATCACATAATGGGCCCACCACGCTCTCTGAAATATATATATTCGGGTATTTTTTATATTGATGACCAAGATCAGATACGAGCCATGACCTCTCTATTGGAAGTACATGGGAAAATGTTTTTAACCCTCACCCCGGTGGTTTTTCCAGCGGCACGAAAAAACGGCGGCGCGGAGCGCCTCCGTACTTGGCATACATTATCCTTGATCAATCCCACAACTCTCCTCAAAATCTTAAGGCTGGGTCATCCCAGGTCAGGTCACCGGTGCAGGTCAAGTGACCTCACCTCCAAAAATGTTTAAGGTGTCATAAGTAAGAAATGGGTGAATCTATCGGATTGAAATTTATACCACATAATGCGGCATCGAGTGCTACACAATATGGGCCGAGATTGTCCATATCGATGACCTAAGGTCAAGTACAGACTATGACATATCCATGGGTGCCGAAAGTGGGAGACGGGGGACGTGTCCTCCCCCTGTTGGCCAACCAGGGGGACGCCCCCCCCCAATATTTGGGTCCATCGTCATTAATGTTGTCAGGTACCGAATATGTTCAAAATTCGCCTCCCCCGGTCAGCACCAGCCTGGGTCCTAACCTCCCCCCTGTAAAAATTCTGTGGCGGCGCCCCTAGACATATCTATTGGAAATGCATAGGAAAGACAAAAATTGGGCTGTATTTGTGTTGATACAGCTGATAAAACCTTCATATTCTCCAAATCTTAGTATCCTTGGCCCCTTCCCAGGCTTATGTTGCAATGCTGGACCTGTGAGAGGTCATCTCGGGCTACTCAAGCAGTTTTTAGACATATAGGGGGGATTCCAGAACAGATCGACCAAGGCTTGACACCACCATGTCTAGAAAAAATCTGAAACTTTGCCTCCGGGTAGTTTTGGGCCAGGAACACGCCTGTGAGAATCTTAGCCCCCTCCGACCAACGGTGACTGAGTTATAATAGCCTGGGGAAATTTTCGGGAGGTCACTTTGTAGACTCATCTTTAATGCTTCATAACTTAAAAATGCATAGCCTGATTAACAAGTTTTGTATTTCATTGAACTCGTCTTGAACTTTACATTATTTTGCAAAAATAAAATTTGAAAATTTAAAAAAATTGGCTTTTAATTCGTTTGACCTTTCCTTTTTTACCTTTTCGCAGTGAAAATTGTCCTTTTAGATACCTAAAAATTTTTGATTCATAAAATATATTCCGATAAAAAATTTGAAAAATTCGTTCTTGCTATAAATTACAAATTTTTAGCACCTAAGGTAGGTATGCAGACGGTTTTTGACCACTGCGGTAGTACCGCCTTATGTTTAACACCGCAAACAAAGCGATTCCTTTTGTAACGGTTGCTTGCAATCATATTGCATTGCCTTTACGAAATTTTCATTGTGCAAGTGTCAGAATTTATGAGAATTAACACGCGCCCACACGAGGGGGCGGGCAACCGGCCTCCTCAGGTTTCCACAGGTAGTAAAAAATACACTTCGTGCAGCGCCACCGTCCTTCATCTACCTCTAACTCGAAATTGTTGCAGCTTCTGGTAAAATTTTAGGTCTGGGTCATACCAGGTCAGACCGCCAACCCAAGTCAAGAGACCTAACCTCGAAAATCTTTGGAGGTGCATCAGTAAGATCAAATTTAACCTATCGTGCTTAGATTCACATCACATTGTAAGGTCACCGAACAAGATATTTTTTGTAGCAGGATTTCTTTATCGATAACCTGTGACAAGGTCAGGGTCACGATCTTTCCATTAGAAATGCATGGGGCAAGGGGTAAATTTTGATAACTTGCGAGAATTGAGAATTGTCAAGAATTGTGATGGAGGTTTATTTTTACTTTGTCGTTTCTGACTTGCCACTGCAGTTTGATTAATATTATTTTTACCATACAGACCTAGGTCAAATCAAGTTAGTTTTGAAATTTTACTGGACAACATTATAAGATATATAATCCGATCGGGCCGGACAAGAACATTCCAATTGTGCTGAACATTCTTTCTACGGCTCTTCTTTGTCAGCTATTATGTCACAAAATTTAGGTTTCCACTTAGTTCCTGTAAGGAATACTTTGGCCTCGAGCAACCTCAAAGGTGACCCGACCAAACGATTGGATGTAACATTTCCGGTAGTGATTAAAACTGGCTATTTTGCGGCGCCGCTTTCAGTACACTGTTTATTCTACATGGTTTACTGAACAGCAGAGATAACCAACAATTAGGCCACGGAGCCTGTGTGATCTAACTTGCCTCCAAACACAACACTGCGATGGCTCGTGTTTTTTGTTCTTCAGAACTTATGCCTGGAGCATGAAAGGGAGAGAAATGACTGAAGAATTGACATCTCTTGACGTTAAAATATATTTAACTTCATGAAATGGTGCCGCCATGCACACCATTTCAAAACGATGCAAAGGTTTAATTCCAGAGCAAAAGTTATATCGAAGCGAAATTCAATTATGTAAATGAAGTGTTTTCACTACGTCTCACAGCAAGGACACCTACAACTTTATCGAGGGCACTGCGAAACCGGCAACATATCACGATGGTTTAAAAAGTCCAGTGAAAGATCAAATACGTGAGGCCAAAGGTACGCATGTTTTTCTTACGCATACATTTTTCAGCACGGTTAAGTTCTTGTACATTCCACAATCAAGCATAGCCAATGTTGCCAGACAGCCCCAAAGTCTGTTCGCCGATGCCATTATGGAAAAATGAATACAAGTTTCAAAGAATACCAGCGGTAAATAAGACACCCATCACTGTTCATGAAATCTCTACAAACAAAGGAAGGAAGGTTCGGGTTTTGTATACCTATGTTCGAACCAAACAGGTCATGGTGAATGTCCAATGCAAAGTTAATATTAAACATACTGGTAAATTATTTGGCTTAAGTAATGAGTGATCTGACAGCCATCATTGCAGGTGAATGAATGCGTTTGTACAGGACAAAGTCAGCATAAGCTTTGCCACCGGCAAAAAGTGGGGGGGAGGGGCAGTGAAACTTCATACTGACGCTGACTAAAAACTTTCCACGTTAGGACCAAATACTGTACGAATTTGGGCTTCTCGCTGCCTTCTGCAGCGGCTGGTCATAAGAATGGCCGGTTTTCTCCCGTATTGACTGAGATCAGGAAATTTTGGGCCAAAAAGTGGGGAGGCGGGCCTCCCCTGGCCCCTCCGGTGGCGACGCCCCTGAAAGTCAGTGTCAGTGTTAAAGTCGTCTCAGTGTATTCCCTTATTCTTCAATGATTATACAAGGCACCAGGAGTGTGGAATTATATATATATATATATATATATATATATATATATATATATATAAATAAAAAATTGTATGTGCCCGACCACCTCCAGTGATAAAAGTGGTAAAATATCATTTGAATGTTTTTGTTTCCATTTCAAATACTACTTCTTGGTTCAATGTAGTACAACCGGCCCGTTAAAGGGCTAAACACATGATAAATTTTGCTTTTTATTTTCACGTAGGGGCTCTCGATATTGCTTAAAATTTGCCCATCCCTAATCATTAAAAAAACACCAATCAAAAGTATTTCCAAGTGGCGTTTGAACTGGGATCCGTGTCGGCTATGAAATGAACACCTTTTAAAAATATCATGTGAGGCAACCTGTTCAAGTGACCAAGTCGAATGTCTTATGATTTCAGGACATTTTTTTGCATATATGAGCAGATTCAATATATTCATATATTCAGATTCACCTTGCATCTATACTATTTTTCCACCTCCGGGAACGATGTAATTGTGTGAGTTAATGGTGCTTATAGTATAAGTTATACTTGTTTCAATTATTGATAAAGTCGCGACATCTTTGTAAATTTTTGTTTAAGGCTGCAAGGCTCATTACTAACAAGTTACTTTGCCCTCGTCTCCCTCGAAACAATGAATCCATTTCTATCACTTTTAAAGGTGGCTATTTTTATTTTATAAATCTTGTCCAAGTTGTTGCCAGTTCAGTTTTAGGACTCGGAGTCTCACTAGAGTCATCAAGGGACTTTTTACAGAGACCCGACCCCACCATCCAAACGTGCAACTCTCACGATGAAGGGTTAATTAAGGAACCAAAGTTGAGCGTCCCACAAGGCATAACGACGGCCGTCTACCTCAGGTCACCCCCTCACCAGTCAGATGCCAGCTGACGTACGGTATTTACGGTACCTATCACCTGCCAGTTGACCTAAATTATTTTGCCAGAAGTTGCAAAAATTTGGAGTTAGAGGCAGATGAAGTACGGTGGCGCTGCGCGAAGGTGTTTTTTTTACTACCTGTAGAAACCTGAGGAGGCCGTTTGCCTACCCCCTCGTGTGGGCGCGTGTTAATTCTCATAAATTCTGACACTTGCACGATGAAAATTTCGTAAAGGCAATGCAATATCATTACCTTGTGGGACGTTCAACTTTCGTTCCTTAATTAACCCTTCATCGTGAGAGTTGCACGTATGGGTGGTGGGGTCGGGTCTCTGTAAAAAGTCCCTTGATGACTCGAGTGAGACTCCGACTCCTAAAACTGAACTGGCAACAACTTGGACAAGATTTATAAAATAAAAATAGCCACCTCTAAAAGTGATAGAAATGGATCCATTGTTTCGAGGGCGACGAGGGCAATGTAACTTGTTAGTAATGAGCCTTGCAGCCTTAAACGAAAATTTACAAAGATGTCGCGACTTTATCAATAATTGAAACAAGTATAACTTATACTATAAGCACCTCTAACTCACACAATTACATCGTACGGTATTTACGGTACCTATCACCTGCCAGTTGACCTAAATTATTTTGCGAGAAGTTGCAAAAATTTGGAGTTAGAGGCAGATGAAGCACGGTGGCGCTGCGCGAAGGTGTTTTTTTTTACTACCTGTAGAACCCTGAGGAGGCCGTTTGCCTACCCCCTCGTGTGGGCGCGTGTTAATTCTCATAAATTCTGACACTTGCACGATTAAAATTTCGTAAAGTCAATGCAATATCATTGCAAGCAACCGATTCCAAAAGCAATCGCTTTGTTTGCAGTGTTAAACATAAAGCTGTGCTGCTGCAGTGGTCAAAAACCGTCTGCATACCTACCTTAGGAGCTGAAAATTTGGAATTTATAGCAAGAACGTATTAAAAAAATCCCAAAATTTTTATGAAGAAAATTTTTGGAGTGTCTAAGCGAGCAATTTCAACTGCGAAAAGGTCAAGCTAGGCAAAAAGAAAAGGTCAAACGAATCAAAAGTCAAAACTTTAAAAAAATTTGAATTAAAAAAAATGTTTAGTTCAAGAAGATTTCAATGATACACAAAACTTGTTAATCAGGCAATGCGTTTTTGAGTTACGAAGCATCAAAGATGATTCTACAAGGTGACCTCTCGAAAATGTCTCGGGCTGTAACTCGGTCACCGTTGGTCGGAAGGAGCTAAGATTCTCACAGGCGTGTTCCTGACCCAAAACTACCCCGGATACAAAGTTTCAGATTTTTTATAGACATGGTGGTGTCAAATTGAAACATTTTTAGTCCTGGAATGCCCCATAGGTCAATAACTTTGCATGAAATGATGATACAGCTTTTATTTTGAGATCGTTGCCTTTGGATTGTTATGGCAAGTCGATTCATATGTCTATGCTTGGTCAAAAATTGACCTTGACCTGACCTGAGATCGGATCATTTTTGTGTTTTGACCTAGCATGGTCAGATTATACATCATTCGATTCGCTGTGACGAGAGGAAGCAAATGGTGCCTAGAAATGATTCTAACTCAACTCTTGTCAGACGCTAGAGCCCAAAAACTCAACTCAAGATACCACTTTCTTTGACCCGTCATGACCTCAATAGTGACCTGAGCCAAAGGGAAGGGGGGCAGGTACCCCCCGTCAAAGCGAAGTTGGCTCAGACCCCCGTCAATGCGTGTCTTAAGTCCCACAAACCTCCGTCTAATACCGTCATTGGTGGATGCAGGAGCAGTATTCGGGTCAGTGGCGGCGGATAAAGGGGGGCAAGGGGGGCAGTTGCCCCCCCAAATTATCAGAGGGGGCCCCCGGAAAAATACGCAATTTTAGCTTGGTTCTTTTCTGAAAGTTCATGAACGACCTGACTGAGCCCTCAGCAGTTTCTCGGTTTGGACAGTGTCCGAGCTTTATCTCAGGGGCCCTGAGCTTGGGCTCGGGGCCCCTCTAGCTTGGGCTCGGGGACCCTCTAGCTTGGCCTTTAGGGGCCCCCCAAGCTTAGCCTAAAGGAGCCCCCCGAGCCTGGTCTCAGGGGGCCCAGAACCTGGTCTAAAGGGCCACCGAGCCTGGTATCAGGGCCCCCACTCTGTCTCAGGGGCCCCCGAGCTGTTCCCCGCCCCCCCCGAGCTTTGTCGCAGGGACCCCCAAGCTTGGTCTAAGGGGCCCCCCAAGGCTAGTCTCAGGCCACCCAAGCTTAGGCTTAAGAGAGCCCCCCGAGCTCGGTCTCAGGGGCCCCGAGATTGTCTAAGGGGCTCCGGAGCTTGTCTAAGGGGCCCCCGAGCGTTGTCTCAGGGGCCCTCCAAGATTGGTATAAGGGGGCTTCCCAGATTGGTGTAAGGGGCCCCCGAGATTCGTCTTAAGGGACCTTTAGCTTGGTTTCAGGGGCCTCCAAGCTTGGTTTCAGAGGCCGCCAAGCTTGGTCTCAGGAGCTCCCGAGCTTGGTCTCAGGGCCCCCTGAGCTTGGGCTCCGGGGCATTCGAGCTTGATCTCTAGGAGCCCCCCCTCCAAGCTTGGTCTCAGGGGGCCCCCGAGCTGTGTCTCAGGGCTCCGAACTTGGTCTCAGGGGGCCTCCGAGATTGGTCTAAGGGGCTCCCGAGATTGGTCTTAGGGGGCCTCCAAGCTTTGTTTCAGAGGCCCCCAAACTTGGTCTCAGGGGCCTCGAGCTTGGTCTCAGGGGCCCTGAGCTTGGGCTCGGGGCCTTCGAGCTTGATGTCTAGGAGCCCCCAAGCTCCGTCTCAAGGAGCCCCGAGCTGTGTCTCAGGGCCCCGAGCTTGGTCTTGTGTGTGCTCAAGTCAGTATGCCTGTCATTTGCATTTTTCTGTGTCGATATAGACGACAGCATCAAAGCGCCCCCAGTTCTCATTCTGCGGGAGACGGAATTTTGCGGAAAAAATACTCAGAATATAATAATTCGTGTTACTTAACATGTTTTATTATGTAGATGCATACGAACAAACAGCGTTCACTTTTTAAAAAAGAAGTATTTGCGTCGGAAGGGCGTTGCTGTATCGTTATTATAATTTTGATAAACTCCTAACGTGATGTTCGAGCTTAAAGCTTTGACGTTCAATGTCCGAGGCTTACGTGAACCTATAAAACGCAGATCCATATTTCGACATCTACATGTTAGATACGCTGCTTATTTTGCTGTACTGCAGAAAACATATTCCAGCTTGGAATCCGAGATCGTGTGGAAAATCGAATGGGGAGGCAAAACCATTTTTTGCACGGGCCAACTAAACAACATGGAGGAATAACCATTTTTGTACTGGGCCAAATACAATTTTTACCATTTGTGACGCTTATGCAGGAGCGGAACCAGGATTTTGCTAGGGGAGTGGCTGAGCTTTGAAAAATGGCGAAAAAGGGGGAATAGGGCGAAAAATGGGGCAAAAGGGGCTGAAGCCCCCTCAGCCCCCCTGGATCCGCCCCTGTGCTTAGGCCTCTGACCTCAGGCAGCAAGTCCCAACCAATCTATTGCAGTTTTTAGGGGGGCCCTTGCTGCCGAGGGGGCCCTATCGTCAACGGGGTCCCCTGGAAAAAATCTTGCCCCCATCTGAAAAGAGCATCCGCCACCACTGATTTGGGAGCATCCCCGTTAACGGATATAGAAATATCACCAACTGTAACATAAAAAAGAAACCCAAACGGGTCCGATAGCTTGTCTAGGAAACCTCTTAGGCTCACCAGGGCCCCTGACCTGATCTAAGGTCCTATGAGTCGATCTGGAGGCCCCTGAACTGTTCGGGGGCTCCAGAACTGGTCCCTGATGCCCTATAAGCTAATCTGGGTCCCAGGATTTCCAATCGGGGGGGCGGAGGGGAGACCTTCCCGGGGGAGCCATCTGCACCAGGAGGTGCCACTTTTGGTTGACAAAACCTATGAGGTGGGCACCAAAGCCTATCGATGGGTGCCAATTTTCGCATCATTTGAATTTAATCGTTAAAAAGAGCATTGAAATCACACTCTTAGGGAAAACAGATTTCATCAGGATTAATATAAAAATATGTTTTGAAAGGTGTTAAAATATATAAACACGGCTCTAATGGCAGGGATGGGGAACCGGGTTACGGATCTGAGGGAAAACCCAGCCATTTTGTGGCCTTTTCCCGAAATTTCCTTAGGAAAATCGTATTTTTCCGCCTGTAAAGTATGGGCATCTGAATGAACATTAGATCAGATCAGATCAGACATATTGAGGCAGCGATCCACACATGTTGTGGTTTTTCACACTGACACTTCAGAAAAACAGTGAATGTTGGGGCACAATAAGAGCGTAAAAGTAAAATAAACGGAGTATCACGCGATAAATTCAGTATTACTGATAAAGTCATTATTTGAATAAATGTACGCTGAACTGGGCTTATTCAATTGTATGCCTTGTAAGCATACATGTTAAGCAAATTAACCCGCGCCCCACCGGGGGTCCAGCGCCACCTTCACCCCACCGGGGGCCATCCAAGCCCCCCGCTCAAACTCCGAAAATATGGGGGTTAGCGCAAATCTGCAAAATGCATTAGAAAGCTCGCGTGAATTCAGTAAGAAATTACTTCACATGTTTAAGCGCTCAGGTCAATGGTTTGACCTCCAGAGGTCAAGTAAGGTCACGATAGGCTATTTTCATTCAAATATGCAAAGCTTAAGAAAACTGGGCACAGCTCTTATGCCATTAGAGCTATTGAGATCTGGTCAACTACATTGGATAGGAAAATGCCAGACCTTTTTCCGCTATGTGGAACGTAATGACCTCCCGCCAGTGGTTTGACCTCCAGAGGTCACCTCGTGACCTAATATGACCTGAGGTTACCAAAGGTGCCCCCCGATCGGCAATCCTGGATCCGCCTATGTTGTGAATACCTTCATATTCTCCAAATGGTAGTATCCTGGGTCTCTTTCAGTTTCGGGTTGCACCTGTGACCTCTGAGAGGTCATCTGGGGCTACTGAAGCAGGTTTTCAGACTTGGGTTAAACATTTTGCAGGAAATAATGGTTAAGTTTTTATTTTGATACCATTTCGTTTGGGTTGCTATTACGAATAGATTGATATGCATATTGATTGTGCTAGGTTTGAAACTGACTTTGACCTGACCTTAGCTCAGGTCATTTTTATGGTTAACCTAGTGTAGTCATATTATACATCATGTTTAAGCGCTCAGGTCAATGGTTTGACCTCCAGAGGTCAAGTAAGGTCACGAATACATTCGATTCGCCGTAACGGGAGACAGCGAATGGTGCCTAAAAATATTTCTACCTCAATTCTGTCAGACGCTAGAATCGGTTATCAGGAGCGAATATCATTCTGTTGACCTCAGGATACGAAGGATATGGCGTTGACTTCAACAGGCTCTGGAGCCTGAACCAAGCTGTGCCCCGCAAAAAGCGGTGAACTGGTTTTGTATTTCATGCTTCCTGGCTTGCATACTAATTTTAAGCGAAATCAATTGTCCCCGATTTTGGTGATACGTTGGGTCCCCTGTTAAAGTCAATGGCATTTAATGCATTACGGCAAAAACTGATTTTTACGGCACATTTTGTGCTCTATCTCAGCAACACGACGCGATAGAGCAAAATAAAGACCAGTTTCGGGATGGTCTCGGCAAGGGCTTTCGAATGATGAGGCGATTATAAAAATCCTGAATATCAATCTAAATATCGAATATCTAACTCCTGCTGTTTTCACAGACATCAGACGCTAGAGCCCAGAGACTCTTCTCTAACATACCACCTTCTTTGACCTATCATGACCTCACATTGACCTGAAACCAAAAGTGACCGATGCTGTCTCTTCATGAATTTGCATGAGCTGCACCAGTGTTTGCATTTTTTCTCTTTCCCGTATAGAAGCCGAGTTCGAGGGGGGGTGTTTGTACTCCCCACCAGGGCAAAGATGGCTCGGAGGCCCACCGAGGCGGGTGTTAAGAAATTGAGTTCAATCAGCTCTCGCTCACGACTTGGTGACTGACTTTGATTCTGACTCATCCCAATTAGCCGAGAAATTGAGTTGACAGGCTCAAACTACACTCTGAAGTGAGGCTGACTCGATTCTGACTCGAGCAAAAGTGGAGCCGATTCAAAGCCAATTCGGAATCCGAGTCGCTGCTCAACAGGTCTGAAAAGTTGAGCATAACAGAAGAGTGGGATTTAACACGCGCATTCACGGGGGGCGGGTAACCGCCCCCCCCTCGGGTTTTTCGGAGACAGCATACAAACGGTGGCGCGTAGCGCCACCGTACTTGGTATACCTTTTTGCTCCTCATTTTTACAACTTTTGTCAAAATTTTAAGGTCAGGTCATCTCAGGGCAGGTCACCAGTACAGGTCAAGTGACTTGACCCCAAAAAGTTTAAGCTAGCATAAGTCAGAACAGATTGAACTTATCCGATCGAAACTCATACACATAATAGGCCCACCGAGTTCTCTAAAATATGTTTCGGTATTTTTTATATCGATGACCTAAGGTCAAGTACGAGCCGTGACATCTCCATTGGAAATACATGGGAAAAATGATTTTAACCCGCGCCCCACCGGGGTTCCAGCGCCACCTTCACCCCACCGGGGGCCATCGATGGCCCCCCTTCAAACTCCGAAAATATGGGGGTTGGCGCAAATCTGCAAAGTGCATTAGAAAGCTCGCGTGAATTCAGTACGAAATTACTCACATGCTTAAGCGCTCAGGTCAATGGTTTGACCTCCAGAGGTCAAGTAAGGTCACGATAGGCTATTTTCATTCAAATATGCAAAGCTTAAGAAGACTGGGCATAACTCTTGTGCCATTAGAGCTATTGAGATCTGGTCAACTACATTGGATAGGAGAATGCCAGACCTTCTTCCGCTATGTGGAACGTAATGACCTCTCGCCAGTGGTTTGACCTCCAGAGGTCGCCTCGTGACCTCATATGACCTGAGGTTACAAAAGGTCAGAAAGTGACCTTGTCGTATATCAAATGAAAGCCAGTGATGAAGTAGTTAGAAATGTTTTCGGGATATTAGTCTGGGTTATTTGATGAAAAGTTTAAACTTCCGAATATTTTGAGTTTATTGATAGCTCTTTTTCAACGGAATGTCGATCATGAACAGCCAAGTTTTTCAAACACAATGTCATCTTCATCACTTGAGTTCCCTTCCTACATACCTCTCATTTAAATGAAGTATATAACGTATTTTTGCAATTCCCGCCGAACCATTAAACGCCTATTCGCTAAACGGCACAAATAATGACAAATAACCCGTTCCTTATATACACGTTTCACTAGCTCACAGCCCCTACTATTGATTTTATTTTTCCCTGATTATGTCCAATCCTGTTGAATTCTTGTTAACAATGATAATCCTAATACTACTACAATCCTGCAGCCATGACGATCCTCCTACAATGCTTCTAAAACGGGGTCCCAAATTGGGTTAAGTGTAACGTTTCCCCTATCCCGATTTATATCTGCTTCCCTTATTCTAATTTCTATCGCTTCCCTAACAGACCTTCTTACGGATTTTTGCTCTACTGCAACAATTTTAACATCACGAGGGTTCAGATCCTTCCGACAACTATATACATGACATGACACTGCTGATTTAGAAAACCTGCCGTTCCGAATATCCCCTATATGCTCCTCCACCCTTACTCCTAGCGGCCTACCTGATTCCCCTATATATGTTGACCCACACTCGCATTTCATTTCATAAACTGCCCCCCTTTTCTCTCCCTTACTCATAGGATCCTTAACATGCGTCAGTAAACTTTTGAAGGTATTCTTAGAATACGGGAATATTAGTTAGAATTCAACGGGATATTAGTCCAGACTAATATCCCGAAAACATTTCTAACTACTTGACAACAGTTTCTGGGAAAAATATGACTCTTAAAACGTATATAGCCAGTGATGAGACATACACTATGGTGTTTGATTCATCGTTCTAGCTTAATTAGGTCAAAAGTTATTGTCAAGATTTGACCCTGTTTTTTACCCCTGGTGACCTTGGATGACCTCAGAGAAGCCAAAGGGAAAATTTTACCCCTGGGATCCGTAAAAGGGTGTCCAAGAACGCTTTTCTGAGCAAGCCGAGCATTTTCAATAGTTTTTTGTGGCTTTTAGATCGTAAGACCGCTTTTTCCAATGTTTTTTCAAGGGAGAGGTCACCTCGTGACGTGACCTCAGGTCACGAAATCAAAAATCCAGAATATACATCATGTAGACCCTGGCAAGGTCAAGAACTGTAGGAAGTTTCAAATCGATCGACAGAGAAACGTAGCTCTTATAGAGCTCAAAAAGTTGAAGTGAGGTGACCTTGGTTGACCTCGCCTGGTGACCTGAACTTGGGTGACCCGGGGTAAAAGATTTCAGGGATGGTGGGAAAATGATGGGGTGAGAGATAGAGCCCTCAACCGTGGTGCTGTGCCTCGTTGTTTTTTTCTGCTATCCCGAAAAAAACATTAGGGGGCTGTCGATGCCCCCGGTGGAGCGAGGGTTAAAAGACAAAAAAACGTTTCATTGAGAGCCTGAGCATGTGGAGCACTCTTTACCTGACTATAAAAGCTGGAGGATAGCCCAGCGCCTCCTTAGTTCCATACCCCTGGTCATTACCTTAACTACATGTTAAAGTGACGTTCTTAAATAGAGTCACTTGCAAAACGTTCTCTTGTCCTCTCAGCTAACGTATTGCCAGTGGTATTCTCCATCGTCTCCGACGCTCCACGCCGGGGAAACTTCATTTCAAGCTGACTCCTGACGGCTAACTCAAGTCAAAGGCTTTTTATAAGGCGTTCTGTGCATAGCACCTTTGCCCGCCTCTAAAGGAGTGTGTGGGAGAATTTTAGAATTTTGCGTGAGGGCAAGCTACGTTAGTCTGTTAAAGCAATGGGAGTTATTTCAAGTAATGGGTTGCAAGATGTTTCAGCTTGCGGATGGACGGTCGTGGCAATGGCATAGCCATGCCAAGGGAGTTCATTTTATAAAATTAGACCCGCAGAGTGCGAAGGTTATCTCTGTGGTTGAAGACCTTAAATTTAGAATTCGGAATTTAGAATTTAGAATTTTGTGTGTCAGCTACTGATGTCCGCTTGTCTACGTTACTCGAAATCCTCCGTTAAATCAATAATTTTCATGTTTTAGAAATTGCGCTAAACACCTGGCCAGGGTGCCGCGAATTTACCCTGCAACCCGGAGGTGAGGTTGCAGCTCCCCTCTCCGGCTGGGCAGCCGCCGCGCAGAGAAAAAGAGAAGTGTGAGAGGACAGTTAGATTGTTAGTAAGAGTATGAGTGTGGTTAGCATAGAGCCGCAGTGAAAGGTATCACTGCGGTGAAGAAATATAACCTATTTAACCTAACCTGATTTCAAAGCTAGCCTAACATAACCTATCCTTAGCCTACGATATACCATTTAAAGGTTAAACAACTATTGCTTAAATTTTGCAGTGGATCGTCTATGACATGAATGGTTAATTTGAAAATAGGCAAGTCCTACTTTGGGGGTGCACCATGCACCCTCCATCATATATACTGGGAGGGGTGATTTATAGAAACTTCTCTAGCCCAGAGTCCTTTAGAAATGTAAAGAGTTTTTCGAGTAGCTCAGGATGGTCGTTACCGAGCAGAGTTTTTAGGTCTACAGGGATGTTTTGGATTCGGCAGTAGTCTAGCATGGGTTGCCGATGGGTATTGTGCTGGGGACAATTGATGAGAATGTGATAGGGATTCTCCATTGCGTCGCAGGTACCACAGGTACCCGCGTTCCAATAGGCATTTAATTTTGTGTGTCCATTCCTGAGTCTACGGCTAACTCAAGGCTGCATAAAGAAAACGCGCGAATTTGTCGCGCCACCGAGCACGCTATCGTCTCATATATCTGTGCTGCTCGGAGACGGTGGAACTTTCCGCTTCGCACTGAGCGACGCTCAGATGAAAGGTGCTGGGTAGCACACCAGTTTTTCTTGCCGAGCAGACAATCTTAAGCGTGGAGCCACCGGCCCGAAAACATTTAGTCAATCCGGCAAATGTTTCTTTCAACACTACCACCCACATTAGAGCATAAGCAAAGACAAAGACAAAGACAAAGACTTTATTCAGAGTCTTCCACGGTCATCCATGGCTTCTGCGACCCCACGTCAGTTGGAATAGTAAGAAGGAGACATACACACGACATTAAAATCATGTAAACAGGATTATATAAAAACATCGTTAAAAAGACAAAGCATACCACACAAACACCACTCGCTCAGCGCACCTGATCCCGCTCTGCTATTATATACTTTTTAAGGGCACGACAAAAAAGCGGGCCGGTAAAACACTCAGCTCCTCAGGCAGCTCATTATAAATGGAGGCCCCCCTGGAGCTGAACCTACGTTGGCCCATTCCAGTACGAGAGCTTGGTACAACGATATTCGCGTCCTGTCTGGTGGTACGCTCCCGTATAGAGCCGACACGCACAAATCCCCGGGCCAGCTCCTCTGGCTCCCCGAGACACACTGTCTTGTGTACAAGTGCAAGCGTGTGGTACCTCACCAGCTCTCCCGCCGACAGCCAGTCAAGTTCCTCTTATAAACCAGAGACATGGTCAAATTTTCTGCGGCCGAAAATTACCTTTGCTGCATAATTAATTATCTTTTGGAGTCGAATATTGTTTATATGAGTTCCGTTGCCAAAAACACTGATGCAATATCGGACACGGGAAATAACCAGTGAACTGACTATCGGCGAGATGACGCTGGGAGGCAAGCAGCGCCTCAGATGTGACAAACCACTCAGAATTCCAAAGCATTGACGAGTGAGAAGAGAAATGTGAGAAAATTCCAGCTGAGGGTGCAGTCGAAGGTCAGTCCGAGATTTTTGACAGTCATAGATGGAACCAGATTAAAGTCGCGAAATTTGACAGTAAAATCACCAATTTTCCGAACGTTTGGAGCACTAAGCAGGCCGTAATTCCTGACAAAATGCGCAGGAAGCTCGTTACAATATCCTAAATTTCATGGTTCGGTAGACATTTCTTATTTCAAGCTGTGGACTGATTTTAGCCACCCGGCATTCGTATTTAGGATTTTCTCCATTAACGCGTGCACTGGAGGGGGCCCTCGGAGGCCCCCCACCTGTTTTTCCCAGGTGGCCGGAAAACCTCTCGTAGCTGCAAAACGATACTCGGCCACATTTAACAGAATTTAATGGCACGGCCATTGGTGAAAGAATTTTGAAAATTGGTCGATTTTTTATTTACAGCCTTTCAAAGCCGGACCTGCATTTTGAGATCATCGTAATCGCGCGGTCGGACCAGTTCACTTGCATTGGAGACCGAGTGGTGACGTCATAACACCATATAACTGGGATGGTATGTCAAGGTCACCTTACATAAAGGCCAAGGTCAAAGGTCATAGGTAAAGGTCACATCAGCACTTTTAAGGTCACTGACCTCAGTGCTTCCGGTCAAATGACGTTACCCGGTCTGATGTATATTACGCTATGACGTCATAGTTAAGGTACCTCAATGCAAAGGCCAAAGTCAAAGGTCAAGGTCAAAGGTCATTGGGAAAGGTCAGTCCTCGTTTACCGCCAAGCACTTTAGTTGCTATAATGCTAGTTATAATGTATGTACATTATAAGCTGTATACCATATTGTGACCTAATAGGTCAATGACCTTGAATGACCTAGACACAAAATCTGTAGGGAAGGTTCTTTGCGACCTTCCTCTATGACCCTGGTCCGCCTTTAGATTATTCCCCCTTTTCCTGCATAATAACCGCATTTTCCACGCGGTCCCCATCATGGCCAATATTTGACCCTTATGACTTCGCTTGGCCTTGAAAATATTGACCTAGGTCAATAATAATTGGTCATGATGTAGTTACCCATAGCCCCCACCCACTCCTTAAACGGTGTTTTTCTACGCCTCTTTGTTTCCGAGATCTTGGGAGGCCTATCAGCCCCCCTCTCCAGTGCTTGTTAGTGCCAGACCCCTCTCCAGTGCGTGTGCTATGGGACCAGTGCCCTTCTGTTGCATAAATAAGTAAATGTAGGATACTCCAAGACTTCTCTGACATCGAAATATTTAGTAATGCCAAGAAATAATACAACGAGAATGAAGACACGCGAAGCAAACGGTCAAAACGCATACTTCCATTGTCTAAAAGGTAGGTACATACGTGTTCCATTTTCCTATGTAGGTATGTACGTAGGGCCGGTTAATCCAGACATGGCCCCTAAAAGTGATCGAATTTTTCCTAGTTTTTAGTATTTTGTTGCCAACTTTCTTAACACACGCAGCGAAGGGGACCTTAAAGTGTCCCACTCACTTTTTCGAGGTGACCGGAAAACGTTCACCGCCGGAAAACGCTACTTGGCTGTATTTGAGAGAATCTATGAGCTGATTGGTTGGTCGAATTATTTTGAAAATCGGTGAATGATTTTTATAAGCTTCCAAAGTCAGACCTATATTTTCAGACCACTGCAATCGCTTAGGGGCACGATCTCACCCGCACTGTAGACCGAATGGTGACGTGATAACGTTACATAATCAGATCATATGTCAAGGTCACTCCACATGAATGTCAATGTCAAAGGTTACAGGTTAATGTCATTGATCCCAGTATTCCGGTCAGATGGCATCATTCAGCATGCCGTATGTTACGCTATGACTTCAGAGTTAAGGCTACTCAAGCTCAGTTCAAGGTCACAGGTCAAGTCCAAAGGTCTTTTTTTCAAGGTCAACCCCTCATTTCCCGCTTAAAGGCTGCTATAGTGTCAGTTATATTTTACATTTCATAATTGACTTACAGAAGCAAGGGGTTCACCTTAATGTTAACACAGTCCTTTGCATATTCCATGCAAAACTATTGACTAATACATGAGAACCTGCTTAAGTGACCCAAGAAATTATCAAGTGAAAAGAAAAGTGAAGAGAAAGAAATCAAGTGACCTTCTCAGAATTTATATGTACATTGTCCATGTGACCTACTCCCGGATATTTTCTGAGAACACTGTGTCACAAGGCATTCCTGAACACCGAATGCATTAAATCCTTCTTACCAAATCATGACTACGGATTAGAGGATGATACTGTGGAAGCATGGTATTGACCAAGATCGTTCTTAGCTGGATTTGCAGAACAAAAAATCGATCTGGTAAGGGGGCTCGATCATCCCACCCGAATTGGCTCGAATGGAAAAATACGAGTATAAGCGGCAGTAAGTATATGCTAATCGATTATTCCGAGGTTATTTAAGTCCCCTTTTCAACTATTTCAGTCCCCCCCAAGATGCACTCAACATAGGCTAAAGAGCATGTCATGTAGATGTACGAGAAAATTAAAAACGGGACCATGGTTGCATCATAAGGACTTATGAAAGCACTGCAAAAGGTCAGAACTTATTTTCCTAGATCAATTGAATTTTCTGTAAGATTTTCGATTCGTCTGCAAGAAGCTTAAACCCACGCCACGATGGGCCTACAAACCCACTTTGCCCCGGTGGGGGTGTTTGAACACCCCCTCGATCTCGGCCCTTATGTGGAATAGAAAAATAAAACATGAAGGCTGGTGCGTAGCTCATAAAAATTCATGAAGAAACTATATTGGTCACTTTTTGGCTCAGGTCAATATTGAGGTTATGACAGGTCAAAGAAAGTGACATTTTGAGAATAATTTTTGGTCTGTAGCGTCTGACAGAGTTGAGTTAGAATCATTTTTGAGACACCATTCGCTTCCTCTCGTCACAGAAAATCTAATGATGATGATATGACCACATTAGGTCAAAAAACAAAAATAACCTTACCTCAGGTCAGGGGCGTAGCCAAGGGCGGAGGGCGGCAGGGACAGCCGCCGCTCCCTGAGGGTCCGAAGGGCCCCTTTATGACACGGGCCGCGCGAAGCGCAGCTCGCCCGCACTATGCTTTGTGGCCAAATTATGAAATTTCATACCAGACCGGGCCCTCTTAACCCGCGCCCCACCGGGGGTCCGGCGCCACCTTCGCCCCACCGGGGGCCATCGATGGCCCCCCTCTAACTCCGAAAATATGGGCGTTAGCGCAAATCTGCAAAGTGCAATAGAAAGCTCGCGTGAATTCAGTAAGAAATTACTTCGCATGTTTTAGTGCTCAGGTCAATGGTTTGACCTCCAGAGGTCAAATTAGGTCAAGATCGGCTATTTTCACTCAAATATGCAATTATTAAGCAAACTGGGCATAACTCCTATGTCATTAGAGCTATTGAGGCCTGGTAAAGTACATTTGATAGCAAATTGCCAGTACTTTTTCTGCTATGTGGAACGTAAAGACCTTCCGCCGGTGGTTTGACCGCCAGAGGTCACCTCGTGACCTAATATGACCTGAGGTCACGAAAGGTCAAAAAGTAACCTTGCCGTATATCAAATGAACGCCAGTGACAAGACAAACACGATGGTGTTTGTTTCACCGCTCTAGCTCAATTAGGTCAAAAGTTATTGTCAAAATACTGTTTTTGACCTCTGTTGACCTTGGATGACCTTGGAAAAGTCAAAGGGCAAATATGACCCCTGGGATCCGTGAAAGGGTGTCCAAAAACGTTGTTCTGAGCAGTCTGAGTATTTGCAATCATTTTTGTGGCTTTTATATCATGAAATAGCTTTTCCCCATGCTTTTCCAATGGCAGAGGTCGCCTCGTGACCTGACCTCAGGGCACGAAATCGAAAAATCCCGGATATACACCTTGTAGACCCTGGAGGGGTTATGAAGTGTAGGAAGTTTCAAATCGATCGACTTTGAAATGTAGCTCTTACAGAGCTCTAAAGTGAAGTGAGGTGACCTTGGTTGACCTCATCTGGTGACCTAACCTTGGGTGACCCGGGGTAAAAAATTTCAGGGATGATGGGAAAATAATGCAGTGAGAGGTAGAGCCCTCAACTGCGGTGCTGCGCCTCGTCGTTTTTCTGCTATCCCGGAAAAACCTTAGGGGGCCATCGATGGCCCCCGGTGGGGCGAGGGTTAACACTCGCCCCGCTGGGGAGGGAGGGCGAAATTCTCCCCTTCCTGGTTTTCCCCAGATAGCTCAAAAACGAAGAGACGCAGCACAGCGAAACTTGCAGTACCTTATCCCTGATCAATTTTACACATATGCAAAAATTTTTGAGTTAAGGTCACTTCAGGTCAAGGAGCTATTCAAGGTCAAGTGACCCAACCTCAAAACCTAAAATCACGAGTTTGAAGCAGTGCCCAGGGAACATTAGCAAACGGATCAGTTTGAAACTTCCACAACATGATAAGGTCATTAGGGTCTACAAATCTGTTATCTCTGAATTTTGATATTGTTGACCTAAGGTAGGGTCAATTTGCTGGTCACCCCATTATAAGGCTATGGTGAAAAATAGAATGGGCTCGTTTTCAGTAAATAATGGATAGATAAAGCTAAAAATCCTCAAACCGTCTATTATTACCACGATCTTGACCATTGAGTTGAGTTTTTGAGCATCTGACCTCTCAAAGGCCATACCAGGTCACGGGAGCATAGAGTGATTGTTTTGCCAATAAAGTCTCACTGAATTGAGATAAAGCTCCCATTTGATTGCATTGTGTTTATATTGTCACGGGGAGTCAATTGATATGTAACATGACCATACCAGGTCACTCTGTGACCCTGAACTAGCTCGAGGTCAGGTCATTTTGACTATTTAACCTAGCAAGGTCATATTATACATCATTCGATTCGCCGCGATAAGAGGAATCCAATGATGCGTAAATATTTGCTCTAGCTCCTATGAGAGCAGATCTAGAGAGGGAAACGTACACTGCTCTGTTGTAAGCCATTCTTTGACCTATGCTGACCTCAATATTGACCTGACATAAAAGTTCTTCGTATAAAATATATTCGTCTTGTCCAGAGCTTTCGAACACCGCCCGTAATTTTCCTTTAGCTTTCGTGGGGAACGAGATACGGAGGGGAGGGGGCGAAAAACACCCCCAGCGGGGCGCGTCATGCAAGGGACCCTAGCGGGGCGCGTATTAAGCCCTCTTCAGCACTATTCTGTAACAAGTAGGACCCTTTTTACCCATCAGGACCCTTTTGGCGCTGTCGCAGGGGCCCTTTTGGGGCGCCGCCCCTCCCTGAGCGAAAACCTGGCTACGCCCCTGCCTCAGGTCAGGTCAAGGTCATTTTTCAACCTAGCATAGTCAATATGCATAGTAATCGACTCACAATAGCAATCCAAATGCAGTGGTATGAAAATAAAATATGTATCATCATGTCATACAAAGCTATTGACCTAGGTCTGAAAACTGCTTAAGTAGCTCCAGATGACCTCTCAGAGATCACAGGTCAAAAATTGCAGCATGAACCTGGAAAGGAGCCCAGGATACTTCTACTTGGAAAATTTGAAGGTATTATCAGCTTTATAACAAATATCAGCTTTATTAACAAATACAGTTAATTTCTGTTTTTCTCATGTAATTCCAAAAGAGAGGTTACAGTCCGTACTTGACCTTAGGTCATTGATATAAAAATCCCGGAACATATTTTGTAGAACTCGGTGGGACCATAATGTGTTATAAGTTTCAATCCGATAGATTCACCCATTCCATACTTATGCCACCTTAAACATTTTTTGAGGTGAGGTCACTTGACTTGTACCGTTGACCTGACCTGAGATGACCCAAACTTAAAATTTTGGAGAAAGTTGTGGAATTATCAAGGATAAGGTGTGCCAAGTACAGAGACGCTTCGCGCCACGGTTTTTTCGTGCCGCTAGAAAAATCCGGGGGGATGTTCAAACACCCCCACCGGGGCAAAGGTTAACTACTTGCTTGAGTTGGCTGTGACTTGTCGTTAAATCTATACAAAAGTGTTTTGTTTTGGCTACGTTTATAAGATTTGGATAATGTTTTTGCGATTTTTCCTATTTTAGCCCAGTTCTTCTTTTCTGTCAGCGCTTGATTTGAATTTGTCTAGGGCCAAAGGTGCCCAAAAAGTGATATAAATTAAGATATAATAAGTTTTCTGGCTTTGGCAGATCCAGGAGCAGCTTTTGGTGGGGACCAAACCAAGGCTTGGTGGCTAAATTGAGAAAAATAGCAAAAAAGTTATTTTTGAGACAAAAAGGCATAAACTTGGTCCTTTTTGCGGGGCCAAAATATTCTATTGTAGTCTTTTGAGGGCACCATGGCCCCTTTGACCCTCCCTTGGATCCGCTAGTGTTTTCTGGACACGCTAAAAGTGCCCCTTCTCTCCCGGGATGTCCCTCACAGTGGCGGATTCAGGGTGCAAAAAAGGCATTTGCCCCACCCCTAAACAGAAAAGCTCGGGACAAAACTCTGTTCCCCCCCGAGCGATCAACCTCCTTTTGTCTCCGAATCCTTTTTAGTTTATAAGCAAGAAGTTTGGTACTTCAACTCTCAACTTCAAACAGAACCAGTAAAGTTCAGTGAAAATATTGGGCTTTTGATGGGAAAAAAGTATCTTGAGCCCACATTTTTCGCCCCGAACATTGCAATTTATTTGTTATTGCTTTGCTCTGCTTTTCGCTTGAAATGCTCGAAATTCTGCCGGCAAGTCATATTGTAGCGCAATTTTTCACTGTGTGAAGTTTTTTTGCTTTCCGACTTTAGTTCCCCCCAAACCGACCGGCTAGATCCGCCCCTGGCCCCTCAAAGGTGGTGCGTCCCCATACCAAAGTTCGGGCTGTGCCACTGCCAAAGCACCCAGTTTTCCTAAAAATGCATAGTCCTCAAACACCTGACCGTTTGGTTCCCCAAAATGTACATACCTACAGGACCTGCCACGGTAACGTGGCCTAATTCGTCACTAATGATAAACTCCTTTTGATACCCATTTTTCTAATTGCCACATAGTGCACTGCCAGCGTCCTGCGCTCTGACATCTGACGGGCAGACACATAACTACAGCTTCATTTAGTGCCACCCTGCCACGTGCCTTGTGGACTTTTTGATCCGTGGAGTTTGTGACTTGTGGAGCCATCTATATGTGGGGTTTCCTATTCCTTGCCGCCAGGGGTAAGTGTGGACTTTTTGATCCGAGGACTGTTTAAGTCGTGGACTATCTGTCGTGTGGGTAATATGAATTATGGGTATTAGAACATTTTGAAGGTGAATTTAACTGTGGACTTTTTGAGTCGTGGAGATATTGATGGCGCCCCGTGGATTGTTGGTTGTGAATGGCATGCATTGTAAGGTACGGAATAATAAGCTTTATCTTTTCATTTCCGAGCTGCAATGTGGTTATTACGTTGTGTGAAGAGGGAGGGTTGTTAGTGCCTCTTTTAGTCATGGGGTGGATGGCAAGTGCTAGAAGGGAGGGCCTTCTTCGAGGAGGGCGGTCGAAGGCAGAACAAGTTAACGAAGCATTGGAGAAAATTGAAAAAATCAGTGTTTGATAGGAGATATTAGATTCTTTGCAGGGTAATAGAGAATATTGTGTGCTATTCGGGTGCTAAAGTAAAAATAGATTATGAAAAAGGCGTTTCATGTCTTTTACTTAATGCATATGAACATATGTGGTCCCTAGGTTAAAAATTGTGCCATACCTGTGTGTTTGTTTTTTGTTGTTTTTCTTGACTTCATTTGCTTCTTTAGGCATACTTTCCATTTGCTTCATGCTTAGGTTGTTTGATCTGTTTGATATTCTTTTGTATTTTCTGTTTAATTTGTCCATTGCTTTGTTCATTAGTTCCCAGTCTGCAAAGAACATCAGCAGGCTAGACGAGTCGCACCAGCCATCTAAAGTTCTCGCACAAAACTTTGCACCAATCTGCCATATACCAGGGAGAAAAATGCACCCATTCCTACCCACACGGTGCAATGCTACCTCTTTTATTAGTTGTTACTCGGGGACTTTTTATAAGGCCCCTTCCTGTGTCTTGATAACCATTTAGTCATTATTTGTTTGGTTTTCAGTGTCACCTTCCTCGCACCAGTCTCACAAATTTTCACCAGGTTGATGAAATTTGTACCACTCGCTCCTGTCTCCAAGGGTACTCACACTGACGAGATCTTGTTGAAAATGCCATACTTTGCATACTGGATTAGTTCTATGTTTATTCTATTGACTAGACTAGCCATGTTTTTTGCTCCAATCCAATAATTTCCCTGCTTATTAGTTCTATTAATATGTGTATCTATCATATAGGAAGTGTTTGTCATTCTGTCTCTTCTTATTACTTGATTTTGTCCTGCATTTTTTCTATTCTCTTCCTTCACTTCTGTTTATCTTCTACTGTTTACAGCTTTGAAAAATTTGTTTTTTTTAATTACTTAAAATGGATTGTTTATGTTTTATTTCTTATGACACTGTCTGCCAAAAGTTAATACAATATTTTATTTTTATTCCCACTCTCATGTTCAGCTTCATTAACCTCACTTCCAGGTTGAGTTGCCTTCATTGCTAGGAAGCACCTGAGCAGGCCTTTCCTCCCATCCAGTGACATTTTGTATGGCTTGAGCATATTGCATTCACATTTAGTTCAGTACAGAATGTTACCAGATAAAGTTTTCCAGAAACTTAAGAATTTTAGCATTTCTCAAACTGGAGGAAAGTTTTGAAGGTGAATAGATGAAACTGCCAATGTTCTGTGTACAAATTGTTTGAAATCAGTGTCAAAGTTTGCTGTATTTTCTCACCTTAAATCATACATAAAGGTTTGTACTTTTGCTAGTCAAAAAGTGCAAGCACCGTGATCTCTCATTATGTAAAATGAAATAAGAAATGTATGAAGATGATGATGAAATATTATCTTAGTGCCTGAATTTATGTACAGGGAAAACACATTGATTCAGTATTTGAGTCCATGCACTTTTATTAAAATTTAATCAATGCACAGTAAGAAATAACAAGGGATAAACAATAATGGGGACAGAGCTCTTACAGGAGCACTTGGTGAAGTGTGGGCAACCTCTGGAGCATGTGAGCTCTTTGAAAGGAAAGGTGATGCTTGGTATGCCCTGGGCTTGGGGGGGTAATAATGGAATGGTAATATTCACTGCCCGCATCCTGTTTAAGTTTGATGATATAATTTTTCCAATACTGCACAGTGTTGATTTTTTGAGAATATGTGACTGCCAATTGGCATAAGGGATGCATTTGGGTGATTTTTTTATTTATTCAGAATTGTATGGAATAGGTGGTTGAACATGTTTGTGTTCATTGTCACAGTGTCTTCATACAATTTACAAGAGGATTATATCAGGGTGTGCAGAATATTTTGTTGCAAATGTAGTTCAAGCTTCAAATCACATTGATAAACTCCAGAGAGGGTGATGTGGTTGTGTGTTTCACTTGGATTGACACTTCAGGATTATTTGAGTGAAGGGGCAATCCTAGGGCTGCCCATTTTACTGGCACCCCCAGGTTTGCAAAATAGTCCACCAGATTCCCATTATTTGGGCTAAAAGCTACTCAGAACTGGTTTTGGTTTTCTCGAGACTCGAAAACTGACGATGCACAGCAGGTTTGAATATAGCTCCTATATTGTATCAATACACAGTGATGCAGGAGGCCAGAAGAAAACGAGGTGAAAGATCTATCTCAAAAACCAATTACGATAGAACGATGCTTTTTACTTCAAATGAAGGTCTTCTATCGGGTGGTTCAAGCAAGCACGTGCAATATTGGTTTTCTATATTTGGCTTATGACAAATGGCCGTTTAGTGATGTCAGTAAAATATCAGAATTGTGTATTGGTGATAACCACTTTTGATTGAGAACCTATGACGATAGAATGATTTTTTTCAATTGAAAACTAATGGTCAAATCCTTTGAATCAAATCACAAAATATCCATTTTCGATTCCAGATTTAGACAAATTATAATATGGTGATGTCATAAAATGTCACTACACGTTGTTAATGCCATAGGTGGATCCAGGGGGCAAAGAGGGACAGGTGCCCTCCCACAACCCACCCTCGGTGCCCACTAAAATAGTCACGGCGCTCCTCTGAAGGGTCGATGGCGCCCCCCTGAAATTTGTCACTTCCTGACCTCCCCCTCACCGAAGTGAAAATCAGCGTTCCACGATAGGATTTTGCGCCAACCTGGAAGGATTTTCGGCCAAAAGTGGTGTCCCCTTGGTCCGGATTGCACCCTCCTACCCTAGCAAGGTGCCACCCCCCCGATTGATGATCTTGGATCCACCTAAGGGTAATGGTCCTTTTTAATCAAGAGTTTATAATGATAAACATCGATTTTAATTAACTAGAAGGCTTTTCATTGAATGGTTCAAACAAACACAAAACAGACTTGTGTTTTGATTTCAGGTTTCCGTTAAATCACGCTTTGGTCATGCATGAAAACACCACAATTTTTATTTGCTGACGATCATTTTCCGTTCCATTACAGGGACTATTGAGGGTATTTGATGGCTCTGATGCTCAGTACAATTGGTTCAAATCACTAAAAAGCCGAAAATCTGACCAAAAGCAATAAGCTGAGCAAAATTTGCGATTTATACGGAAACGTATTTAATTTGGAGCATATCGACAACCGCAACTAATGCCATGTTTCGTGGTATTACGCTTACACATGTGTGAAATCGCCAGTTTTATCATCTACGGTCTTTAAATGGTAAAATCATCAAGTTGGCATCCAGCGACCGAAAACAAATCATGACGGTTTTAGTCTAGGACTAAAACCGTCATAACCTGTTTTTGGTCGCCGGGTGCCAACCTGATGATTCCACCATTGAAAGACTATAGAGGACACATCAATCAATCAATCAATGGCTTTTTTATTAGGCGTTCTGTGCATAGCACCTTTGCCCGCCTCTAAAGGAGTGCGTGGGAGAATTTTAGAATTTTGTGTGAGGGCAAGCCACGTTAGTCTGTTAAGGCAAAGGGAGTTATTTCAAGTAATGGGTTGCAAGATGTTTTAGCTTGCGAATGGACGGTCGTGGCAATGGCATAGCCATGCCAAGGGAGGTCTTTTAATAAGTTTAGACCCGCAGGGTGCGAAGGTTATTTCTGTGGTTGAAGACCTTAAATTTAGAATTTGTAATTTAGAATTTTGAATTTTGTGTGACAGCTACTGATGTCCGCTTGTCTACGTTACTCGAAATCCTCCGTTAAATCAATAATTTTCATATTTTAGAAAGTGCGCTAAACACCTGGCCAGGGTGCCGCGAATTTACCCTGCAACCCGGAGGTGAGGTTGCAGCTCCCCTCTCCGGCTGGGCAGCCGCCGCGCAGAGGAAAAGAAGTGTGAGAGGATAGTTAGATTGTTAGTAAGAGTGTGAGTGTGGTTAGCATAGAGCCGCAGTGAAAGGTATCACTGCGGTGAAGAAATCTAACCTATTTAACCTAACCTGATTTCAAAGCTAGCCTAACATAACCTATCCTTAGCCTATGATGAACCATTTAAAGGTTAAATTAGAGGACACATCCTCAATTATTTGCTATAATTTTCAAGCTGATCGTGATAGTACATTTTCTGCAGGCTTAAGAAAACGCGATTTGTGTGGAAATGCTATTTTCAAAACATATCGTTATTAAAATGTTCTCACTATGTTGTTGGGACTAGCTAGAGCCGTATTTCTGTGACCAGAAGGTCACAGAAACCTGAAAGATAACGATGGTGTATTTTTACTATCGATGGCTAGGTGTTAGCTTTTGCGATTCTTGTTTGGAATCATGCCGTTATTTTTTAGCAAGATTCCGGCATGTAGTGATGTGGAAAAAAGTTTCGTGTTTCACCAGCCCACTGTGCGGCCGATTACAGTTTTTCAAGACAAAAGTCTGGGGCTGCCCAAAATTATTGGGAAATGACCCAAAGACTGTCACCTAATACTTTTATACCTCTTTCACTTAGAGGAAGCTCTACACATAAAAGCTCACCAAAACCAAGACAATTTGGCAATGTATTCGGGGAGGCGTGAATGCAATATAAATAGATAGATACTTCAGCAAGCAATACTCTTCAAACCTGTTGCAAACAGACACTGATGATGTTGCATAAAATTGTTTCCATAAAAGCACCCTCACCATCAACATCATCATCATCATCATCATCATCATCATCATCATCATCACCAGCATCATCATCAACAGCATCATCCTCATCGTCATCAATCGTTCACCATGGTACATCATCCTTTTAGTACTAGTCCGAAGAGTCTGGCGGAGCTCCTGAGCGTGCGAATCGGAGGCACATCGGTAATGGCTTCGTCTTCGCCCGCTTTCATTTTCTGATTGGGCAACCACGGGATCTTACATGACCTGAAGACCACGTAAGATATTGAGAATAGCATCTAGTACGGTCTTCCTGCAGTGGTGTTTGTGTAGGTATCAAACATCTTTCGTCCGTGCTTCCAGGCAGGGATGCGGAGCCGATACAATTTTGGACGGCTCCGGCTCCGGCTCCGGTCCGGGGTTATGATTTCGGCTCCGGCTCCGGCTCCGGCTCCGGGTTCAAGTGTCCTAACGGCTCCGGCTCCGGCTCCGGCTCTGGGCAAAATAGTCGGCTCCGACCGGCTCCGGCTCCGGCTCCGGCAATGTACCTATATCCAAAATGTGATCGAAACGTTCTCAAGGACGTGAAAGTCCATCAGATACAAAGTGACTATGTATTTGTACGAATGAAAATGGCGAAATGGCGACTGGATGAACGAACGCTCTTGACCAGATGCCAAAGGCCAGTGAACCTCAAAACTGGACCAACCTACACTGCAGTGCAGTCGTATGGCAAACTGCACTGCACTGTTATGGCAAACACAAATATGGGTCAGACATGCCCGCAAACCCACATAAAAAATTAAAGATACAACGATCAAGTAAAGCTTGGACAGCCCGCAAAGAAAAACTTCGATGAGCTAAGAGCAGGGTCGTTCAAAAAATATTGTTTTACTTTTCAGATTCGAACCCACTTTTTCCCATTATATATTCAATTCTGATTTCAATAAGCCACATTCAAAGCGTCTACGACAGCGGGAAAGATCGCCCCAACACGGTTAAAGATTTCATGTTTCGGGCGCAATTGGCCACCCGGCGTTGCAGTCTCCCCTTGTTAAATTGGGATGAAAAGGGTGCATAACCTACCAGTAAAGACAGCGTGGCATGTGCGTGCGTATAAGAGCGGTAGATGGGATTTAACATGCAGGCATCTACTTGTCAGATGTATTTGCAGCGCAATACAAATACATGTTATTCCACAAAAGACCTGAAATTAAATGATTCAGCACCCTAGTACTCTAAATCCCGACAGAACAGGAATGCCTTCCGGAGGCGAACCTTTCTCTAGTAACTATCGCTGGAGAACGTCGTGAGGCAGATGCTTCTCCCTATTCTCCTGCGAACTATTTAAGAGCTCTGGTACTGATAAAAGAAGATCCTGTTTCATAATTTTACCCTTTAGGTGGCTCACGAAATCTTCCACCAGCTTGACACCACGTTCTGTGGGACCATTCACGACAGTAAGTTCTGGAATACCTTGAAACAGGGGAAGCTATACCAGTCACCAGCTACTCAACGGAGCCATTTCATGTCAGAATCTCTCAGATTCAGGCGCTCGAATACCATTCAGCTTTCAGGAATGAGAAATTGGGAGAGGCTTGGTATCGAGCCGAGCTCTTCATAGCCTCTGTCGGAAACTTTAGCCTACCTAACTGAAAGGTGGATGGTTTTGCTGTTTAGGCCAGGTACTGTATCACTGCCTTTTTACCCTCAGCATTGTGATTTTTATTTGCGAAGCAGATTATAACTTTCTGGTCACAAATAACAGTTGCGTTTGCACATTGACTTCAGCGCCTCTACACAATACCGGAGTATTATCTCGAATTGCGCAAGCTGGTTTACGTGTGGCTGTCAGGAGAGGTTGTCTCCAACAACTGTCTGTTTAGGAAGACCCGGAGCTCACCAGCGAGCCATATTATGGAATATAGGACATTTATGGCATGAAGTGCGTGCTACTACTGTGTCAGATTCCGTTCATCATTCCAGAAGATACTTAAAGACAGAATATTATAATTTTTGGAGTTTAACAACGCATCAACTGCTCAGGTCATATGGCATCAGAGGAGAGAGGGAAAGAATTAGCTCGGGCTAGAGCAGGGCGCCAGATTCTGCCTCTGGGTGGGCTCGAACCCACGACACCCAGCACATAATAAATGTCATTGGCCAAGCCGAGCGCAAGCGGTAACCGACTGAGCCACTCAGACTCCGAAATAGTTGGCGGCTTTCCTTATAAGTAGTTCTAAACCATGCATTTGGGTTCCTCCGTCGCGGATAGTCAGCTCTAGAGCCTTCTATGAGCCTCAAAGCTATCCATAAAATGCAATGCAGTGCTTTCATTAAGTTAATATAAAAATCGCCCTGAATGTGCTGAAGTCAATTTGTCATCAGCTGTGGTATCTGTGCACAGAAAGTTATATTCTGTCGCGCTGGTGAGAACCACCATCGTGGAGGTAAGGAGCCAGTCGCACAACAATTGGCCAAAACAGCAAACGATTCACATTTGACTAGGGCAGGCTTAAGTTTCCGATAGAGGCTATGAAGAGCTCTGTAAATGGTCGGTACTAAGCCTCAGCCAGCTTGTTACTCCTGACAGCTGGCTGGTATTCGATTGCCTGAATCTAAAATATTCTGACCAGAAATGGCTCCGTTGAGAAGCTGGTATAGCTTCCCCTGTTTCAAGGTATTCCAGAACTTACTGTCGTGAACGGTCCCACAGAACGTGGTGTGAAGCTGGTGGAAGATTTCGTGAGCCACCTAAAGGATAAAAAATATGAAACAGGATCTTCTTTTATCAGTACCAGAGCTCTTAAATAGTTCGCAGGAGAATATGGAGAAGCACCTGCCTCACGACGTTCTCCAGCGATAGTTACTAGAGAAAGGTCCGCCTCCGGAAGGCATTCATGTTCTGTCGGGATTTAGAGTACAAGGGTGCTGAATCATTTAATTTCAGGTCTTTTGTGGAATAACATGTATTTGTATTGCGCTACAAATACATCTGACAAGTAAATGCCTGCATGTTAAATCCCATCTACCGCTCTTTTACGCACGCACATGCCACGCTGTTTTTACTGGTAGGTTATGCACCCCTTATATCCCAATTTAACAAGGGGAGACTGCTACGCCGGGCGGCCAATCGCGCCCGAAACATGAAATCTTTAACCGTTTTGAGGCGATCTTTCCCGCTGTCGTAGACGCTTGAAATGTGGCTCATTGAAATCAGAATTGAATATATAATGGCAAAAAGTGGGTTCGAGTCTGAAAAGAAAAAAGTTTGTTTGAACGACCCTAAGCTAACAGTGTTCAACATCGAAAAACACATCAGATAGGCTGATGGCATAATTCCTTTTCGAGAAAAATCGGAACCAACCACCCTACTGCCCAGGGCCCAGCACCTGGTTCGCTCACTACACCACCCAATCGCGGTTGGAGCGGAGCAGCAACATTGCCTCCAATATGTCTGCTCTTAGTCTGGACCTGAGATCAGTAAGCAGTAGCTTCATCGCGGAGAATAACCTCTCCACGGACACCTGAGTAACTGGTAGCGCGGCCATTACCAGGCTAGCCGGCTGGATGATGGCTGGATATCTATCTAAGATGTCGCATACGGTCGCCCTGTTTAGGCGACCCAGGTTTTTGAAGTCGGCTAGTGCCGCATCGAGTGACGGGGATGCTGTTTTCTGCGCCTTTTGCCCTGGGTTCTCGACAGACCTAGTATAAACTACTTCTCCGAGTACATGATAGCTCTCCTGGGGGGAGGTGGGAGCAAAGATTTTATTGCTCGACAGACCTAGTGTAAACACCTTTTTCAAACAATTTCTTCGGCCTTTGGGGGCCAAAAGATAGTCTGCCCCCCTTCCAGGGCTTTGGAGGGGGCATGACCGGAATGGCATCCCCACTGCGTCTGTCAACAGGGGCGGATGCAGGCCGACGGTATGGGGTAAATCGTGAAAAACATATGGTTTTTTAAGAAAATCGCCAAAAATTGGGCAGTTTGGGGGCAAATGCCTTTTTTGCTCCCCCTCATGGATCCGCCAGTGTCCGCCAATGTTTTCATTTGTTGCCAATTTCTGCCCATGCTAAATGGCCGGGGCGCATTACCTGCCCGAGAGTGAGACCGTCTACGGAACACCCTAGTTGCAATATTTCATTAATCTCGATATACATAACATATTGAGAAAATGTAATTTTCAGGTGAATAAAGGTGTTTCCATGCGACATCTCACGAGGTAAAATGTGACCATTTCACGTTTGATTTTTGGTAATTTTAAAGCCCTTTGGGAGCCGGAGCCGGACCCTTTCTGACGGCTCCGGCTCCGGCTCCGGCCCGATCAAAAGTGTTTCGGCGGCTCCGGCTCCGGCTCCGGCTCCGGGCAGAATGGTCGGCTCCGACCGGCTCCGGCTCCGGCTCCGGCTCCGGCTCCGCATCCCTGCTTCCAGGAACTCTTCATTCATGATTCCGATGAGCATAGGAGCTGCTTCAATAATGGCTTGCCGATGAAGGAGCATTTTGGGAAGAGTTGGCGTCATCCGGGCCCAGGGATAACATATCAGGGCCACAAACATGTCCGCCCTCTCGTCGAGAAAATCAGGTGGAGCTGGCGGCGAACCATGACAAGTACTTCATCGATGATGTCTACTTGAGTGAGCTGCAGGACATATATTTATATTTAGCTCGATGGTGGGCATTCGACGTAGCGGTAGTGAGCGCCAATTCTTGGAGCGTGCAGAGGCGACTTCAACGGCCAAGAAAAAGTTGGCGTCTCAGATGGTGGTGGTGGGTGAGGGGAGACACTCTCGAGGGTTTAACAGGCTCAGAGAGCCACACAGCCTGGCTGGAAACCATGCCTGCCCTTGAATGAGATACTCCTTCCCGACGTTTCCTGAAATTTGTCCCGTAGGTTTTTAATTTTTAGAGGGACTGCATCGCAGCAGATGAAAACCTGAAGTCAGAGAAATATTTTTAAGACATCTTCTGGGCTCACGGTTCGAATACACTTGCAATGCGAGGTGTTTAGGAGGCCATCCAAGAGGTCAAGGCGGGTGAAGATATCTGAAAAAGGCGAAGCACAAGATTCGGAATAAGTGTAAAATATGGGAAAAACGCAGCTGGACGCAGAATATTTTGAAACAGCAGGATAGCAGAAAGATCATGCTATAACACCATGCTACCCAGCTTTTGAATCGGATTGAATCTTGTCCATAAATTAAATTGGAATCCTATTTTTTCGGTTTCCCATGTGTTTCTGTGTATGTCCTTAAAGAGTTGTCCCCCTTACCACGGAAAGAAGAGACAGGTTTCCCAATATTTGTCAGAACGCTCTCCTGGTCCAAGTGTATCATCGACACTGTTGAAATCGTTTGTGTCGTCCAATGACTTCGCTATTACAAACAAATGTTTTATCTACATTTCACCTGGAAGAAAACACGGTCATTGGCGGGGGTTGATTGAAAGTGCAATAACTTAGAAACAAATATCGAAAATAAATCAAAAGTAGCTGTTATGCATGCCAGGCGGTATTGCTGTTATCAGAAATGGCCACTTTCACTAGTTCCATCAAAGTAAAAAATTTGTCAACATGCGACTTTTGTCCCGCCCCGCCGCACAGTGCAGCCGTAAAATCGACGTGGCACGGTAAATGAAGGAAGTAAGCGAGGTTTCCCATGGTCCAATGAATTCTTAAAGGTATCACATCCATTTAATATTTCTAAGAAGTCACTTTTAAGGGTTTCATCCTGTTATTTAGGCCCGCTGCATCACTATGCAATGCTCCAAACTAGACCATGAAGCTTATGAACTATCAAATATGCCTAGAAAAAAGGCTATTGATTTAATAGACACACTCATTCACTGCGCTCCATAGAGTACGAATGAAGCTTCACGTGTAACACAGTACCAAGTCACAGTCAATAGCAAGAAGCAGTGATGATCCTCCCTTCACAGCACCTCCAAGCCGCCGACGCCACCGGTACCGCCGGCCCAGATTCTCAGTTTAGATCTCATGTGTCATACAGTGATCTAATCTCAGATCTCCTCTCATACGGTATACATCTTTGAATTTCAACTACCAGTAGTTTTTATTGTTCAGTGCCGTCTTGAAGTTGCGATGCACCTTCTAGAACTTCTCCACACCACTCAGCAGTTTTTTCTGAGATGGTTTTCCCTGGTAAGAATCTCGCTGCACTTTGTGATGGTGCCGCAGCACCTCTCGGCCAGGTAGTTGGTCACTCTGACATTCCGCACAAACTCCTGTTTCCTTGTATTGCTGGTCCTCCCCCCCACAGTTCGGAATCCCTCACCAGCCACTTGCGATCGACTTTTTTTTCTTTTTACATGCAATTCTATTGCTAGAAAAAGTCCGCCATCCATTTAAACGGGTAGCCAGGGCGTGCCCCTCCGCGATCCCAACGACAACAGTACCCTTACGTTAACACCACCAGAACATAAAATATTACAAGTCGCGGCACGCCCTGCTGGGAAAAAGAAAGTAACTTAAAGAAAGCATAATAAATATCATACTATTAGTAAAAACTGCCAGTAGTAGCTCCCTGTAAATATACAGGGAGCAGGAATACAGGTCTATTTAGGTTAAATGCACAATAATTTAGCTCATTACCGGTTAGATTGTTAGTCTTTTTCCAAACGGGACTACCCAAAACTGGAGATTCGTGTTAGCCCCTCCGAGATTCTGGCGAAAAGATAGAGGCCTAGTAACATTCGCCAGAGAACTCGGAAGACAGAAAGCAAATTAGGGCAGACATGCAGGCATAGGCAAGCAAGCAAACAAGCAGGCAAATTAGCAAGCAAGCGCAGCAGGGAGTCAGACACACGCACGCACGCACGCACGCACGCACGCACGCACGCACGCACGCACGCACGCACGCACGCACGCACGCACGCACGCACGCACGCACGCACGCACGCACGCACGCACACACACACACACACACACACACACACACACACACACACACACACACACACACACACACACACACACACACACACACACACACACACATCCGAATCCACGCACGCACGCCTGCCTAGACATCCACACACACGCGCACGTACACACCCACACACACCGAGTACCGCAGTCACCCACCCACGCACGGCAGACATCCACCTTCCCACCCACAAGTACTCCCTCTCGCCCACCTACAAGCACACTATCCCACTCACATACACGCACGCCCACACCCACACACATTGTGCTCCGGTGCATCATCACCACTTTGAAGATAGTGAAGAGCATGAATGAGTTGGAGCCTCACAGGTCGGTCAGTTTGGTCATGGAGGCGAGGTCCATGGAGCTGGGCTTCTCGAGGGAATACTTTTTTACCCAAGGTACATTAAGTAATGGTATCTTATGTCAGTTTGGTCTTGGAGGTGAGGTCCATGGAGCTGGTCTTCTTGAGGGAGTACTCCAGAGCGGGTTGTGGGCGAGGATGCTGGTTGGCTCGGCGGTGTACCAGTCGTGCCTGCCCAACACTTGCCCTGAGCGCTACTCCCTCGAGAAGCCCAGCCTTAAGGAGCTCACCTCCACGACCGAACTGGCCGACCTGTGCGATCCCAAATCCTATATGCTTTTTTGCCATCCTGGGAGTCGGATCACAAGTGACTGGCGATGGATTCTGAACTGTGGGCGAGAACCATCAGTACAAGGCACTGAGAAGTTTGTGTGGAATGCCAAAGTGACCAACGACATGCGAGAGGTGGTGCTGCACCATCATAAAATACAGCCAAATTCTTACAAGGAAAGATAGGCTCAGAAGAAAAAAACTGCTGCAGGGTATGGAGATGTTCTGGAAGGTATATGTCAGCTTCACCAAGAAGACACTGAGTAATAAAAACTACTGGTATTTGAAGAGTTTGCACAGTATTAAACATTTGAGATCTAAACGGAGAATCTAGGCCTGCGGTGCTGGTGGCGTCGGTGGGTCTGAGGTAGTATTTTGAAGGGAGAATCATCAATGCTTCTTGTAAATGACTGTGACTTGGTACTGTGTTACACGTGAAGCTTCTTGTCGCATTGGTACTCAATAAAGGGCAATAAATGAGGCGTGTGTATAAAAGCAATAGTCTTTTTGATAGATATATTTGATGCTTGCAGGTTTCATGGTCTAGTTTGGGGTAAAAGTGCGATATAGGGGAGATGTTCCCTCCCGCTGCGCATGGTCAGTTTTTGAGTCTCGAAGAAAGCAAAATCAGTTTTGAGTAGTAATTAGGCCAAATAATGGGAATCTGGTGGACTATTTTGCAAACCTGGGGGTGCAAGTAAAATGGGCAGCCCTAGGGAAATCCCACCTGTGTGGTCATATAACACAATCAGTGCTAGTTCTGGTACAGAACTGGACAAGGCAAATATGTTTTTCTTAAAGTGCCTTCATCAAATTGATTGTGGAAATCATGGCTGATCCAACATACTAAATGTTTTTGGCAATGTTTTTGGATATGCAGTTTCTGAAGCCTGTTCAGAGGAAATAGGCAATTTTTTTTCAAGCTTAGCAAGCCATGAGGATAAAACTCTAGAATTCTGAATCAGTATACCAATCAGGGTAGGTGGAACATGTTGAAAAAAATTGGTATCTTGGAGGAAATATTTGTCATGGAAGTGTTATCAAGTAGTGATGGAAATTTCAGAAGTATGTTGTGCTCATTTATCTAATAAAATTTTGGTGGGGTTTGAGTTTGTTCACTTTTTGTCGCCTGGAGTTTTTCCAGCCTTTTTAAACTGGTAAAAGTGTGGGACTTAAACCAGTATTTGCCAGCTGCTGCTAACCCTGATGCTTACTTTTTAGATTTTATCAGCTGGGATCTTTATGTTGGGGTGCTGGCCCGCGCCTGCACCCGGTTTGTTTATTTTTCTGCCTCACATGAAGTGCAAGCTTTGTGTTGGGCTGTGATATATCCGGCCACTAATGTTTTGGTCCAACACCGCTGTTGCAAATGCAGCTTGCCCTTTCCCTTAACGTCTTGATTTACTTCCGTTGCAGATAATCAAGCTCCTCTTTTCACCATGACGACCGAGCCTTACATTGAAAAGCTGGTGGCGGACTCTGCCGCTTTCCTGCGGAATGTCCCGTTGCACCACATGGCGCGAGAGGTAGTAACCTGTCCATCCGTGGTGGCGGAAATACGGGACAAGGCCACGCGGGACCGCCTGCAGGTGCTCCCTTACGAGCTCTGCATGCGCGAGCCCAGCGACGAGGCGGTGCGTCAGGTGTCGGAGTTCGCCCGGCAGACGGGTGACCTGCGCTTCCTGTCGGCCACGGACGTGCGCGTGCTGGCGCTGACGCTGCAGGTGACCCGGGAGGCGGTGGGAGAGGCGCACCTGCGACTGCGGCCGCCGCCGGTGCTCGAGCGTCGCCAGGTGGACGTGTACCACCCCAAACACCAGCCGCGCTCCCAGCTGCCCGTGGGCTTTGTCGCCGGCAAGGTGGCAGACTTGACGTTGACAACCAGCGAGCAACGGGATGCTGTTCCAAAAGCGGTGATGAACGAGATAGGTGAAGAAGGAAGCGCAGCACCACACTGTGCTGAGGTTTCGGAACAAGATACTTCGCGATGCCAGAGCGCAGCTGTTGACAAGACTGATGCCTCTTCTGTTGTGCCCGTAAGTGGCGCAGGAGACCACAGCCCAGAGAGCAAAGAGTCAGATGCGGACGATCCTGCTGGCGAAGAGATGTTCGACGCCCGGGAAACTCTGGAGGACGACGTCAGCAGCAGCGCAGAGGGAGACACTGAAGAGAGTCACGGGACTGGAGATGACGAGGACGCTGATGCTGCAGATGATGACGATAGTGATGACGGTGGTGGTGGATGGATCACGCCGGCCAACATTCAAACTGCCAAAGCCGAGATGAACTCGAAAGCCGGCGAAGTCAAGGAACCTGTTAAGGTAATGGTGAGAGACTGGGTACTGCCCTCCTTCCAAATGTTACCATTGTGTGACTTTTGGTCGGTGGAGTAAAAGTCCGCGTTTCTTGGTTGTTTATGTCTGTTGCTGGTTCATAGTTCTAATATCGTCTAAGACGCAATGTTTTTGAGACATCACTAGTAACACAGGTGTTGTGACAGGTGACAAGATGACAGGTCTGCCATTTTTCCTGGACATTGCATGAACAAATAGTTGATATTTTACGTGAAGACTTCAAAGTTGTCTTGCCTCTAAAAACTTCAACTCTTTAACCCTTGCCCCGGTGGCGGGTACGAGCCACCTTCGCCCTGGTGGGGGGAGGCTAAAAAACCCCCACGATCTCAAAAACTAAGAGAGCTAGAAAAAAGCGCAAAACGGCAATCGAAAGCTCTTCGAAAATGATATCGAAAATACTTCGGTCATTTTTCTTGTCAGGTCAATATCAAGGTCACCAGAGGTCAAAATAGGTCAAAATCGCTAATGTGAGGTGTACTAAGAAAACCTCCTATATCTCAGAAACTATGATAGCTAGAAACATTTGTCTAATACCATTCAAAAGCTCTTGAGATGCGCTTTCATTACAGTGGCATTCATTTTCGTGTCAGGTCAAAGCCTAGGGAGCTACAGGTCACTAAATATTGGGCATATTCTTGGGAATGTCCATAGCCACCCATGCATAAGGGCGTTTACTTTTTTGCTAATAGCTTCCAAACCAAACAAGATACAGCCATACTTTATGCACCATTGCAATCCTCTCGTCAATACGAATCGAATGATATATGATATTGCTATGCCAGGTCAAATTTAAGAATTTGACCTGACCCAGGTCAACGGTCTGACCCAACTTGACCTGGTATAGTCATGATGTATATCATTTGACTTCCAGTGACTATACAAACACTTTGGTGACAAAATAAAAGCTCTATCTTAGTTTATTCAAAATTTATAGAGAAAAACACCAAAAATGCTTTTTTGACCTAAGGTGACCTTTTAAAGGTCACAAGTCAAAAATTTTGGTATCAGCTTCAGAAATGGGCTAAGAGCAAGTCGCAACCGATGTTTGAAGTTGATTCCATCCATACTTAATGAGAAAAGCTCATTTTGTGATTTTCCCCATGTATTGACAATGGGGAGGTCATGCTCTGCACATGACCTTTCGTCACCAATATCAAAAATCCCGGAACAAATGTTGTAGCTCCTGGTGGGCCCAAGATGTGGTATGAGTTTCAACTTGATCGATTAACCCTTCTTTTAGTTATGCCGTCCTAAGTATTTTTTGAGGTGAGGTCACTTCACCTGACCTGGTGACCTGACCTGATATGACCTTGAGCCAAAATTTTCAGAAAAGATGTAAAAATGATGAAGGAACAGCTAGACCAAGTTTGGCGGCGTTGCGCGTCGCCGTTTTTTGGTCACTTCGGAAAAACCCGAGGGGGTCTAAAAAGACCCCCCACCCGGGCGAAGGTTAAAGGCCGGCAGTTTTTTAACATTCTGAAACTAGTATCTCAGTTATTATGTGGGACATAGGTGTTTCAATTTGCGCTCGCCATTTTGCTCTGTATTTATTGCTTATTTTGTCAAAGATCAATTCAACGTGGCGTATGACTTGGCACGTCATAACTAATTAAAAGTGAATTAAAACCACTCACAAAGCCTTATTAACCCTCTCTCAAAGGGATAGAGCAATCGTAAGATATGAAATTAGAAATCGTTCACAAAACAGCACTGAAATGTTCTAAAACGTAAGATTTAGGTTACAAATTAAAACCCCGACTGGTCCTGTAAAATGACAACCATCAGCGCGACTGGAAACGATTCACCAATGAGGCTCGGAAGGGCATGGCTTGGTCTATTTTCAGTGCGTTGTGCATAGGCGCTCCTGAGAATTCGAGGCGTCTGACTTGCAGCTGCTCCGGCAGTCTCCGCTGTGTGCGCCGGCACGGTGGGAGCCGGGCACGTACTGTGTGATACTCGACTAGCTGTTCTGCTTGGATCCAACGCAGCTGGTTAATAGCACCAGTGACTTGGCTGCCTCTTCGGCCACTAGCCCTGCGAGCACGTAGATGCGTAATCGCTGGGGTGTGATGGATATGTGTGACACGACGTATGCTGTAAACAGACACTCAGTCATAGTGCTGCAAACAGCACTATGGACAACACCCGTGACTGAACAATACTGGGCACCGCACGTCTTAGTGCCTCATGTTGGGCGGGACTCAGTGCAACCAGTTTGCCATTACAATTCAGATACATTGAATTTGCGTGTTCTTCGGAACTAAGATGTCTGTCGATTACAGCGCCCAGTTTTTTCTGTTTATTTCCATCGAATAGTGGATAACTGTTTTGCAAAATTTAATGTTTTTTGGAGGTAATCTGAGCATTGCAGGGGTTCCAATTATGTCCATTTAGACTTTATTGGCATTCACCTCCATGTCATTTTGACACAACCATTTGAAACTGACGTACCTGGATATTTTCAGCAAACTGCACTACTTATACCATGTCCAGCACACAAAGGTCGATGACATTTGTAAAGGGCATGCACAATATACGGAAAAAGGCTTCCAAAATTTTGAGCTGTTTTTATACTTAAGAATCGTCCTGCTTTTGCTTTCATTGCGAGTTTGGGCATGTCGCGTATGACCAGAGATATGATTTTGAACCATGCGTTTTCAATTCTGTATTTAATACTCACATTTTCAATTCCATACATTCCGTAATTCCTTACTTTTTAGTAATTCATTATGAGTTTACGTGCCAAAGTACGTATCTTGATATATTCAGCTGAACCAAAATTGAGTTCAGATCAAAATTAAGTCTTACCCTTTTCCATTTCTCTGGAACGTGGACAATGGCGACGCTTAGTGCCGTTTCGGCCGAGCTTTGTTTTCGTTTACTATGCAGATTACTCTTCAAAAGTCGATTTTGTTTGTTGAGGATATTCTGTGGTTAAACTTGAGTCATACGCTCTACAGAGTTCATGATCGTCGGTACGATAGAAATAGTTGGGCTTTGGGTCGGATCATTTTAAACTTTGCCTTTTGAGTATCCGTGTTATCAAAGTGTATTTTCATAATGGCCGATAGCTGGGAAAAATGTTTGTGCTGCAATGGTGAGTCCGTCGTTTCCTGTGGATGAGGGTTTCGCTCTGGCTTCACGTAGCTGCTGCTGCTACTACCACTGCCACCCGTCTCCTCCAGGTGGCGTGCATGACCACCGACTTCACCATGCAGAACGTGCTGAAGCTGATGAACCTGGACATGGTCTCTGTGGAGGGCAGGCGGATCCGCGAGGCCAGGCGCTTTGTGTTGCGCTGCTTCGGCTGCTACCAGATCACACCTGACACGGAGAAAGAGTTTTGCCCGTGGTGCGGTCACAAAACGCTCAAACGCGTCTCCGTCACGCTCAGGTAAGCACAAGCTGAAGCGCACGAGTGTCGGGTCATTTGAAACGCTTCTAGTTATTTCGGCAGTGTGGTGCTCGGAGGGTTTGTTCGAGTCTGCTGTGCCAGTCACGGATCTGTTACCCTGTAGCGGCGGCGGCTATGCTCTTTGCCGCGGTCCGTAGACCTGTACGTACCACTGACGTCCGTGTGCCCGTACGTACCACTGAGGTCCGTGTGCCTGTACGTACCACTGAGGTCCGTGTGCCCGTACGTACCACTGAGGTCCGTGTGCCCGTACGTACCACTGAGGTCCGTGTGCCTGACGTACCACTGACGTCCGTGTGCCCGTACGTACCACTGAGGTCCGTGGCCCGTACGTACCACTGAGGTCCGTGTGCCCGTATGTACCACTGACGTCCGTGTGCCTGTACGTACCACTGACGTCCGTGTGCCCGACTACCACTGACGTCCGTGTGCCTGTACGTACCACTGACGTCCGTGTGCCTGTACGTACCACTGACGTCCGTGTGCCCGTACGTACCACTGACGACCGTGTGCCTGTACGTACCACTGACGTCCGTGTGCCTGTACGTACCACTGACGTCCGTGTGCCTGTATCGTACCACTGACGTCCGTGTGCCCGTACGTACTGCTGACGTCCTCCTCCCTGCGACAGGCCGGACGGCACCCAGCAGGTCCACATATCGGCGCGGAAGCCGATCAGCAAGCGCGGCACCAAGTTCTCGCTGCCACTGCCGCGCGGTGGCAAGTACTCGGTGGCGCCGATTCTGTGCGGGGACCAGCCTCTGCCGCAGCAGCGGGCCTCGGCCCGCTCTCAGGTCAGGCGTCGGCCCCCTGGACAACGTGCAGATGGGGCGGCCGAGTCAAATTCATTGTGCCTGTGATTGTGCCTTGGGGCGTAGTGTCGAAACCTGTTCGTGTACATGCTTTTGAAAATGCGGTTGATGTAGTTGAAATACGACTGCTAAGATGATCTCAGCGTCCGGGTTGGCTACTAAGCTAACTGAATTCACAATGGGAAAATCTGGAGCTGGCTTAGTTTTAAGAGTAATTGTGATTGAAGTAATACAATTTGAGAATACTTAAGAAAGATCACTGACATTCGTGTAACCAAAAATTAGGGCATTAAATAGTGAATCAATTGTTTTTGGGGAGTCAATGACCCTAGCAACAGTATTCCCCGGAGGTGAAGTCTGAAGACAGAATTGATCGGTTCTTCAGATCTTTCCAGCGATTACGCTTTAATAAGATGTGTCTCATTTAAGATGCGTCGCTTCTTGTTGCCGGTAGGCGGCTCCTAGATAAGATGTGTCTCAATGTGTCCTTATGGTCATTGTCTCTTTAACTCACTAGTACCATAACTTTTAGATATTGCCAGCGAAGAAGGTTTTATTGTTTAGTTATTTCACGAATGATTGGCTTAAAACGTTAAACAGGGTTCAGATTTTATACAGCATCGGGCGAGAAAATTTGTGGCAGTTACCTCGTTTTTTTAATGATAACCCGTAAATGTAAGCAAGATATTCATGTCTAAACCCCCAGTTCCGTCGGAACCAGAAGATTATTGCGATGGAAACGCAGACAACGAAATCGCAAAATATCACCACGCCCACCAGCCGTGTACTCCTCTCAGGGCTCGTCTCGCACAATCATTTCTTTGTCGCTTCACAGGCCAAGAACGCCATCCTGTCGGAGGACTTTGTGGCGGGAGCGTCTCCGTTCTCAGCGCATGACGTGAACTCGCGAGCCGCCCAGCTGGGTCGCAGTGGCCAGCGGCGCCACGTGCCCAACTGGGAGCGCCGCAACCCCAACGCACGGGCGCCACCTACCGGCAACAAGAAGCGACGCAAGTGACCTCTGCTCAATGGGGCGGCTCAGTCGGGTGAACCACTGAAGCCTGCTTGACAGGGATTTTTTAAAGCTGAGTTGTTGGTGACATGGGGCGGAGCTAGAGAGGATCTTGATTTATTCAGTTGTTGTCGCTGTCAGAACATGCGAAATCTCAGCATACCATGGCGAGTTTTTTGCACTCGGACGTTGAACCTTTTGCCACAAATTTGTATTTGATTGCACGTGCATTCGAGAAAAGTCGAAAATGCTAGCAACTGTTTTTTACTTGGTATTTTCAAGTAGACACATTACATTGACTAAAAATGGGACGGTGTGAGGCGTTTGAAACTGCTGGACATTTAGGGATTCGAGGCAATTGAACGCAGGTAGTGAAAGGTCGTGTCTTCGTGAACACAGGACGCTGCCGGACCTGGCGTTTCGAATGCATGACTTCAAACTTAGCCTCTTATTGATGACATTTGGCTTCTGTTGGTGTGCGGATGTGTCTGAAAATGTGCGTCTTAATATATTTGCACGCGTATGATTTGCATTTAAAACAGTACTCAACATTCGTGAACCTTTGAGTCCGTGCCGAAATCGCCGCAGAAGTAAACCGAGTCCAATTATGTTGAGGATCTTCAAGGTTTCAACTCGGTTTTTCACTTTCGGATAAAATTGTTATGCCTTTTTAACTTGACATTCCTCATTTTCCTAGTCACGGTAGATCAAACCCGGGTTGTGGGGAAACAAGTTGTTTACTACTACGATTTCACTTGTATTGTAGGACTCTGTGTCCCAAAACTGGTTTCACGCCAGGGTGCTGAGTGTAAAATTCATGTTAGAAAATATAGTCCGCGAGTGGAAAATGCAAAAGTAACGATATTTTGAAAGCTAATTCAAACCTTTCTTTGACGTTTAGGAAAACTGTCATCCGAATGTCTTTACTACCATGCCTTTATACACCAGGATTATTGAACTGTGGTAAAGAGTGTTATTGCTAAAGTGCTAAAGAGGCTCTACTTGAAAAGCGAGTGGAAAAGTAAGTTACAATAACACAGAAATGAGAGGATAATTAAGCTTGCCCGGGTGTCGCCCTCCACCCAGCACCCTGTAATTTGGAACACTGACTTGGCTCTTGGACGGATTCGAAACCGGTACGGCTGTTCACGGCGATGCAGGTAGCCGTCGCCCGCTCCAGCATGCGGTATAGTGCATCCAGTACGACATACCGGGCGATTGGCTTGTCGATTGTCAGTGCGCGTCCCCTGCCGGCCTACGCTGACCCCATCCTTTCCTTTGTCGCCTGATACTTGCACGACTTGACAGGACGGGTAGCCGAGAGGAGGCTCGGCTGTTGCATGCGGGGGATCAGGAGCGGAAGCCAGTAGTTTGGGAGTCGCATCCGTCGGGGTCACCAGGACAGGTCAGTCGGTATCAGACCCGGCTCCCCGGGGTAGAAGAGGACAGGAGCTCCCCATCTCAGCGGACTGGGTCTGCTTTTCTTGCTGGTCGTGTAATTCCGGGTGACCAGCTTTTCTGGCAGCAGCCCGATGCTATCACGTTGTAGGCAGGAGCGTGGTATGAGCAATGGAGACCGGAAGCGTTAGTGTCAGCAACGAAGAAGAGAGGGGAACAGCCTAAAGCTCATTTAAAATGGTGCCAACATGTCATTATAGTTAACCCCTGGTCGATGATTAGCCATGAAGATTCATGATAATCACGTCGTGATAGATGGTGCCTGTGGGCTAAAAATCAATTATTTAGCCCAAGTCTGGCATAGTTGGCACTGTTGTTTCTCGCCTAGTATGAATTGAAGCGCAGGCTGGGGTGGTGCGCAGGCCGCTCGGGATGGGAGTTGTGGGCTCGAAACGTATCCTGAATAAACTTAAGGTATACCGATACCTACTAACTAGCTGCAACCCACGTACTGTCTGAAACACGGAGACTTTGTTATAGTTTCCTGAGAAAACTGTCTTTCAAGGAGAAATCCACCAAGAGCCCTGCACGAGGACATAGCGACACAAACCACGTTTGTTGTTGCCAATAGGCACATTGATGGTGTGTGCGGTTCCGGGTGCTTTTGGTTCCCAGCGCGGCAGACGTTAGCGGCGTCCTTGAAGAAGGTGCGTGCGACGCTCCCGGGGGTAAAGACGCCGCTCGGCGCTACATCCGGGCCTCCGGTCGTAACTCTTCTTCTTTATCCCGGCTTGGTCGCCGCCGTGAGACAACAACAACGGCGTTAGTGCATTGGCGCCTGCTGTGAATCTGACCCCTATGATCGGGGGAGCAGCTGATTGGCGAGGCGTGTCAAGGCGCCGTGTGACTGATGTGCTTTGTGGGTAAACAATGGGACAAGTCGGGGTCTTCTTGCTCGGTGTGCCGAGGGACCGCCTGAACTTTGTTCGTGATAAGTTATATTATCATATCATCAGTTATTATCCGTTACTGATGTGAGACTATCGGTGCTGTCAGTATGGGGAATATAGATTTTATAACGAATATTTGTGGGCAGCGAACAATGCTGACAGGTATCCATCTCACAATGCATACTGCTGATAACACCACTTCTGATACACCCAGCACGTGTTTTCTACTTTTAATGTTTCGATGGGTATCCTCGTCTCGCTTTTCTCGCTCGCGACTCCAGAGTTCTCAGAAGCGCATACTAAAATTCGTACATGCCATAACGGATCCAGAGGGATGGGAAGCGGCCCTCTCCTTCTGTGGCCGGTCCATGGAGGATAGCACCCATGTCGGCAGACGAAGGCTTCTTCCAGGACAACTGGACGCGAGTTAAAGGCCGAGACCGTGCAGTGCTGACTCTGTAAAGCTTATTTCTGAGCGTGGCTCCGGTAGTGCCGTGGTTTCCCGTTTCCCTCATTGCTGATCGCCCGCTGCATGTCAGCCGCAGGGTTCTGTTCCAGTATTTGGCCTCCCGTCTCCACACCGCGGTGGCCGTCGGGCAAAGCTAGATCCGTTCCCCTTCGATAGATCTTGAAACAAACACCCCCTAAATACACCTTTAATTAGGCTGTTGAGGCCCCCCTCATAATGATGCCCCCACGTGGTGCACTGCCGTCCCGCTGAGGGTTCATCCCTGTGGTGCAGTCCTAAATCTGGCACTGCACTTACAAGTCCCATTCCTCCAAATTCGTCTCTTCCTTTTTTGCAATGTCCCATAGTTATCCATCACACAAAATAAACACTTTGGCTATGCAAGATAGCGAACTGACAGTGCTCCTTCCTTTTCAAACCTTTTTTAATTATTTATCCTGCAGTGCTGATTTGTTGAATTCTGACCCCTTTCTGAATCGGGCAATGTTCAGCTCGGAAAATGTTGGGGTAGAGCATTGTCGCCCTCGTCTTTGGAAAAGTAGGGAAGCCACTGCCTCTTTTTTCTAGCCCTCTCGGGGCAGGACAGATCAATGCACGGCCTTGTTTTTATGCGCATGTGTTCGCTTTTAGGCTGCGCTGCAGTCAGAAACTGCGATCATCTCATTACACCTTGATGCGTGCGTGTTTGTTGCACTAACAGTTGTTGGCACCCTTTCTGCCGACGCGTAGAGCCTCATGAATGAGAGCCCTGCACGTGCAGGCGGCGAGACCTTGATGCTGCCGCTGAAGAGTACACTGCTGCCGTTAAATCAGGCCCCGTCGGCGCGCCTGGGCTGGCTGCTGCGCTGCGGGCTACGGCTGTAACCCACGCTGCCGCAGCCCACTGGGGTCGTATAAAGGCCAGGTCTTGACACTGAGACCAACAGACGCGTTGTGAAACAGGCTGGGGCTGATTTCGTCCGCTGAAGGAACGCTGACGTTGGAGATTCTAGAAGAACACAGCCGGGCGTATGATGAGAATTCTGGTGAGTAAAGTAGTTTTCATGTGTTATTTGTCGACGCCTGTAATCTGTTCGGGCAGGAACATAATGGTTAAGAAAGGGGTGTGGATTTGTTTATCCCTGTGAAGTTTGGGGGTGTGTTCCTACACCCCCGATCCCGGAGCGAGCTAACGCTGCAATTTATTTTGAAGCTTTCGGTTTCATTTTACGAGCTTCAAGCTGGTTTCATCTGTGGATGCGAACAATGCGAAAACAGTCGTTAAATTATATTATTTACTTTACTCCCGTTACTGCATTGTCCCAACATATTTAAGGTCTCAATCTGTTGTGTAGGACAATTTGGGTGAAAGTTTGTTGAGAGTTTGTAATATTGAGGCTTATAAACAGCTGTTTTAAATTATATTTGTGCATTCGTGCTCCCAGTGAGATAAACCTTAATTTCACATCCATTAAAAAATAAATAGTGATGATAAAGAGTATCGAGCCTTGGGTTACCTTCTAACATTCGTTAGAAGAAAAAAGGAAACTCAGAAAAAGACTACCATATTTGCTACCGCCCATGTTAGGAAAAGCGCCCCTTGAATTCAAGGAGGAAAAATGAAAATTGGATATTAGAGATAGTGGAAGATTTGGCTCTCAGCGATGATGAATGAGTGGAGGATTAAACTTGCCAAGACGTGGTTTTCACTCAAAATCGTGGATTTGGGTTTGCTGCGTGTAAGTTCAGAATATTTGTCTAATTTGGGCTCCCCAAATCATTTTAGAAAGTCCACACTTCCGAATGTAACGCTTGTGTTAGTAGAAGCCATGCCTTGATATGTGACTGAACTATGGACTTTGTACTAAGGCTGGCACTGCATGCGTGTTATACGTGTTATACGTGTTATTCAGTAATAGTTCTATTTGTCTCTGTTGGTTATGCAGCCGGTGACAATGAACCAGAAACGGTACGAAAGTTACATTTTGTATGCGAAAGTTACAACACAAGTCTTATTCAGTGCTTTTGACCGTTTTCCCTATTGATCAGATTGAGATTTAACACCGCTTTCCTGTGTTCGTTCAGTTAGATCGGAACAGACAACCTGCGCTGACTGTTTTCAATGGATTTGATTATTCCGCTTTCCTTTCGTTCAACTTTTTGATCGAGCAACATTATTTTGTTTTCGCTCATTTTTCAAGCTCCATCACATCGAGGTCAATTTTTCTTGTCAGTGTCGGGGTACTTCCAGATTTTGGATACTGCTCTATAAAATAACTTGAAAAGCATTGGAGTATTCGTGAGGACTAGATCAAGGGAGCCGGTTGGATATGATTCTCCGGCGTTTCTGATTTCCATCCATTAACCCGCGCCCCACCGGGGGTCCGGCGCCACCTTCGCCCCACCGGGGGCCATCGATGGCCCCCCTCTAACTCCGAAAATATGGGTGTTAGCGCAAATCTGCAAAGTGCAATAGAAAGCTCGCGTGAATTCAGTAAGAAATTACTTCGCATGTTTTGGTTCTCAGGTCAATGGTTTGACCTCCAGAGGTCAAATTAGGTCAAGATCGGCTATTTTCACTCAAATATGCAATGATTAAGCAAACTGGGCATAACTCTTGTCATTAGAGCTATTGAGGCCTGGTAAAGTACATTTGATAGCAAATTGCCAGTACTTTTTCCGTTATGTGGAACATAAAGACCTCCCGCCAGTGGTTTGACCGCCAGAGGTCACCTCGTGACCTAATATGACCTTAGGTCACGAAAGGTAAAAAAGTGACCTTGCCGTATATCAAATGAACGCCAGTGACAAGACAAACACGATGGTGTTTGTTTCACCGCTCTAGCTCAACTAGGTCAAAAGTTATTGTGAAAATACTGTTTTTGACCTCTGGTGACCTTGGATGACCTTGGAAAAGTCAAAGGGCAAATATGACCCCTGAGATCCGTGAAAGAGTGTCCAAAAACGTTGTTCTGAGCAGTCTGAGTATTTGCAATCATTTTTGTGGCTTTTATATCATGAAATAGCTTTTCCCCATCCTTTTCCAATGGGAGAGGTAGCCTCGTGACCTGACCTCAGGGCACGAAATCGAAAAAATCCCGGATATACACCTTGTAGACCCTGGAGGGGTTATGAAGTGTAGGAAGTTTCAAATCGATCGACTTTGAAATGTAGCTCTTACAGAGCTCTTAAGGTGAAGTGAGGTGACCTTGGTTGACCTCGTCTGGTGACCTAACCTTGGGTGACCCGGGGTAAAAAATTTCAGGGATGATGGGAAAATGATGCAGTGAGAGGTAGAGCCCTCAACCGCGGTGCTGCGCCTCGTCGTTTTTCTGCTATCCCGGAAAAACCTTAGGGGGGGCATCGATGCCCCCCGGTGGGGCGAGGGTTAACCCGAGGGCTCAGTATGGTGCAAGGTAGCCTGAAAAATTATGGCGTTCCAACATCTGTAGATAGGCGTCATCATAGAGTAAATGGAAGACTGGTGTCGAAGGTGTTGTGACTGCATGGTATGAAAGTTGTCGGAGGGAGCTCACCAGCTTCGTGATTTCTCCGATAGGTGGCTCTAGCGCTGCTCTCGGTGGCCGCGGCGGCGCCGGCGCCGCAGGACGTGGCTAAGATCGTCCGCAACGAGTCCTCGATGACTGGTGATGGAACCTTCAGCTACGCATGGGAGGCCGATGATGGAACTCAGGCCGAGGCCACCGGCGAGAATAAGGCCATCGGCGAGAACTTCGGCATTGCGATGCAGGGCAGCTACATGTTCACGGCTCCGGACGGCACTCAGTACACTGTGAACTGGACGGCTGACGAGAACGGATTCCAGCCCGTTCTCAACCCCACCAAATGAGCCACGCTGACTCCGCGCTCCTCCTCCAGTCGCTGGTTCTGGTGAACCACTCACCGGGCCCGGTGTGGTTCCTGGTGAACCACTCACCGGGCCCGGTGTGGTCTCCTGGAGCTGATCAACTGAATACGGGGATTCACGCTCTCAACGGATTGTGACCGGCAGGCTCCCAAAGGACAGTTCGGTTTGGTGTTCGCTGCGATGACGCGGCAGTTTCGTTTCGGGGAACGCTTACCGAGCTCGCATGTCTGTGCAGGAGCACAAGTCAGTGGACACGCTCTGAAACATTGCTCAACAATTCCCGTATTCTCCGCTCCAATATTTGGACTGACGGCTAAGCATGGGTTGACATAACGAAAGTGACACTTCTGATGCTGATAGGATCACCCAAGGTGATACATTTACGCTACATTGAACTTGTTTGTTCTGTGCAGTATTATTTGCGCGTCTCCTGATTCTAAATGTGTCTTGTAGTCAAATACATAGTTTTCTGCATCTTTCGGTCGTATTAGCGTGAGGGGCTTGGCAGGTCATGCTTTGTCCTGAAATGAAGTGCCAGGCACGGCCTGTCGGAACTAACCGCCTGCAGATCTCCGATCCAGAGGTCAGCCGTACGTTCAGATGATGCTTGAGCTTCCATGAAAGTGATAGTGACGCCTTGGTGCAAATTCAGTGTAGTGTTCTGGGGCAATATTTATCTATAAATATTGGATATGGATATGGCCTGATTTCTGAAAAATGGCAAAGAAGCCTAAGAATTCGCGTTATTTAATTTGCATGTAAGAGCCTATATATATATATATATATATATATACATATATATATATATATATATATACACATATACATACATCCAGATCGCCTGACGTCAAATCGGTGCACCATATCCTAATACATTGTGCCAGATCGAACATTTCTTATTTGCGCCACAAATGAATACGAACACAAATGAAGCTTCTTTGACTGAGAGAAGCTATCTTTGGGGACTGAGGTAACAGTTATCGATTTTGACTTTTTTTGATAAATTTAAACATTTTTCACGTTTCAAACTAGTGAAGAAAGTTATGCGCATTTGTAGTCGCTAGTACTCAAGGTAAACTTAGCACGTAGCTTTTCAAGAGTTTCAAACAATAAATATTTGTCCTTGTAGTGGGCCTTAGGGTTGCGTCAAGTGCCCAAGTTCAACTCATATCTTGTGACCACCAGGGAAGGGGGCTGGTAGGCAGCTAATTTTTACTTTTTTCCGCGAACGGTAAGTGCTAGGGAAAATAGAATTTCGATCAAGTGATTTCTCAATATGCGCTATCTCATCTCAATCACGCTATCAACGGAGGCAGGGTGTCCAACTGCACACCTTGCCTCCGGAATCCGCCTCAGTGTTGGTGGTAGCTGGGCATTTCCCTGCTGCGCGGCGCGGCTGCCCACCGCCCGCCGTGGTGGGTGCTACCGGGCACGCAGAGGGGTGAGCGGCTGGGCGACGGGATGTGACAGTTGCTGTTCCGCTGTCCAAAAAACAATACATTTTCCATTGCATTTGACTTGGAGGTGTCAGCGTTTCACTATTCATAGTTAGGTATATCCCAGAGCTTTGTTCATACCTTTGCAGACGTGCGTTCGCTGAACCGCGGTCATGAATTCGTGCAGGTAGTGCAAGGCTCAGGTCAAATTTATTGTTCATTCATTATCAGGAAAGAAGGGATATTCCGAACAAAAAAAATGTTTGCACATAAAGATCAGGAATTATATGATCTGATTAGGAGCAGGATCGTGCATGTAGGTTATGGGGTGATCGCCACGAAATTTGGCATTGACTGGGATGATGCTATTTGATTCCTACACTACCCGCGGGTCAATATGCTTCTCTTATTGACGAGTCGAAAAAGCAGTCCTTTGTCTTTGAAATATCGTAGATGTATTTTGCTGGCTTGGAAACGGTTGTTTCCATTAACCTTCGCCCGGGTGGGGGTCTTTTAGACCCCCTCGGGTTTTTCCGAAGTGACCAAAAAACGGCGGCGCAGCGCTGCCAAACTTGGTCTAGCTGTTCCTTCGTCATTTTTACATCTTTCCTGAAAATTTTGGCTCAAGGTCATATCAGGTCAGGTCACCATGTCAGGTGAAGTGACCTCACCTCAAAAAATACTTAGGACGGCATAACTAAAAGAAGGGTTAATCGATCAAGTTGAAACTCATACCACATCTTGGGCCCACTAGGAGCTACAAAATTTGTTCCGGGATTTTTGATATTGGTGACCTAAGGTCATGTGCAGAGCATGACCTCCCCATTGACAATGCATGGGGAAAATCACGAAATGAGCTTTTCTCAGTAAGTATGGATGGAATCAACTTCAAACATCGGTTGCGACTTGCTCTTAGCCCATTTCTGAAGCTGATACCAAAATTTTTGACTTGTGACCTTTAAAAGGTCACCTTAGGTCAAATAAGCATTTTTTGGTGTTTTTCTCTATAAATTTTGAATAAACTAAGATAGAGCTTTTATTTTGTCACCAAAGTGTTTGTATAGTCACTGGAAGTCAAATGATATACATCATGACTATACCAGGTCAAGTTGGGTCAGACCGTTGACCTGGGTCAGGTCAAATTATTAAATTTGACCTGGCATAGCAATATCATATATCATTCGATTCGTATTGACGAGAGGATTGCAATGGTGCATAAACTATGGATGTATCTTGTTTGGTTTGGAAGCTATTAGCGAAAAAGTAAACGCCCTTATGCATGGGTGGCTAAGGACATTCCCAAGAATATATCCAATATTTAGTGACCTGTAGCTCCCTAGGCTTTGACCTGACACGAAAATGAATGCCACTGCAATGAAAGCGCATCTCAAGATGGTGTTAGAAAAATGTTTCTAGCTATCATAGTTTCTGAGATATAGGAGCTTTTCGTAGTACACCTCATATTAGCGATTTTGACCTATTTTGACCTCTGGCGACCTTGATATTGACCTGACAAGAAAAATGACCGAAGTATTTTCGATATCATTTTCGAAGAGCTTTCGATTGCCGTTTTGCGCTTTTTCTAGCTCTCTTAGTTTTTAAGATCGTGGGGGGTCTTTTTTAGCCCCCCACCAGGGCGAAGGTGGCTCGTACCCACCACCGGGGCAAGGGTTAAATTGTGTACTAGATTGTCCTTGGCTCACCAGGTTCCAGACCGCTGTCCCTTTCTGAGCGTTGTGAAAGGATTTGTTTGATAAAGTAAACGGCGTCATTTGCACAAAAGTTCATGTTCATGGTGTCCTATCACGCACGTGACCTGGATATATGCCATACTTTTACTGATAACTAAACTCAGGTGTTGATGCAACCAGACGAGCATAACCGTGCAGCCTTGGATCACGCGATTTTGGATGGTGTGGCTTATTCTGGCAGGAAAGTGTCATCGACCACAACCCTGGGTGAGACTGGGTTGCCCTGTCACGGCATGCGCAGAGCACGCCGAGCTCTTTGTTGAGTAAGGTAAAAATTGCGTCATGTGGGTCCGCTCAATCCTGCATTATAACCAGCATGAATGAGCTCATTAAAATTCAAATGCATTGTCCTTGGTTTTTATTCCCAGTGCCACATTTATCATGTCACATTAAAAACAAACTTAACGAGCAAGTTTTTATTTTGCCTCTCGGGATATCAGACGCCTTTCGAAGATAACCACCTCTTAACACGCGCATTGACGGGGTTCTGAGCCACCTTCGGATTGACGAGGGGCGGGTACCCGCCCCCTAAGATCTCGAGAACCACGGTAGGTAGCAAAAAACGGTAAACGGAGTTGGGTAGCCCATCCGCTTCTCAATCGAAAATATTTGAATCATTTTTTTTGTCAGGTCACATTTAAGGTCACCAGAGGTAAAAAACATGCCGTCACATGCCGTCATAGGGATAACATGTAAATTAAGTTTTTCGGTCATTACATCTGAACAAGTAAAGATAGAGCAAAACGACTTGAAGTCTTTGAATCCTCGCAGCAAGCCGAATCGAACGATATATGGTTTGACCTTGCTAGGTCAAATCAAAGATTTGACCTGACCTGAGGTCAGGTCAGGGTCAAATTATATAAAATGCATATCATTAGAACTGCAAAGCCAAGGCGAGTGTAATGAAGCTAAAATAAACGCTCTATCACCATCTGTTACTGATTTATTCAGTAAAAACCATATTTCCCATGTATTACCAATGGAGAGGTCATGCTTCGTTCCTGACCTTAGGTCATCGATATCAAAAATACCGGAACATGTTTTAGAGGACTCGGTGAGCCCATTATTTGATATGAGTTTCAATAGGATAAGTTCACCCTGCTCCGACTTATGCTATCTTAAACTTCTTTTGAGGTCGGGTCACTTGACCTGTGCTGGTGACCTGACCTGAGATGACCTATCCCTTAAATTTTCAAATAAGTTGCAAAAATGATGAGGGAAAAGGTATACCAAGTACGGCGGCGCTGCGCGCCGCCGTTTTTCTGCTGTCTCCGAAAAACTCGAGGGGGGCGGATACCCGCTCCCCGTCAATGCGCGTGTTAACACCCGCCCCGATGGAACTCCGAGCCACCTTCGCCCTGGTGGGGTAGGGGGGGTGTTCAGACATCCTCCCTCGAACTCGGCTCCTATGCGGGATGGCGAAAAACGCGAACTCTGGTTGATAGCTTATAAACAATCCATGAACAAACTACATTGGTCATTCTTTGGCTCAGGTCAATATTAAGGTCATAACAGGTCAAAGAAAGTGGCATGTTAGAGAAGAGTTTCTGGCCTCTAGCGTCGGACAGAGTTGAGTTAGAATCATTTTTTAGGCTCCATTCGCTTCTTCTCATGACGGCGAATCGAATGATGTATAAAAGGAATATACTAGGTAAAAAAGGCCTGACCTATGGTTAGTTTTCCAAGGACTTAAGGACAATTTCCTGCACAGTTATTGACCCAAGTTCGAAAACCTGCTTAAGTAGCCCCAGATAACCTCTCAGAGGTCACAGGTCCAAACTTGCAACGTGAACCTTTAAAGGGGCCTAGGATACTATGATTTGGAGAATACCAAGGTATTCCAAGCTCTATTTACAGAAATAGATTAATTGTTCGGCCAATTTCTGTTTTGACCATGCATTTCCAATGGAGAAGTCATGATCCATACCTGACCCTAGGTCATCGATATGAAAAATCCCGGAATATGTTTTGTAGTACTCGGCGGGCCCATTATGTGGTATAAGTTTCAATTCAATAGATTCACCCGTTTATTATTTACCTATGCCACCTTAAACATGGGGGTGAAGTCTCTTAACCTACACTGATGACCTGACCTAGGATGAACCAATCTTAACATTTTAGAAAAACTGCGGAATCGATCAAGGGTAAGGCATGCCAAGTACGGCGGTACTTCGCGCCGCCGTTTTTTTTGCCCCCGGAAAAACACGAGGGGGGTGTTCAAACATTCCCACCGGGACCAGAGTTAAAGATCGATACATTTCATACAAGAACATGGCAACCTTGGGGCCGTAAAGCAAGTCACCCACCCCCCTCCCTCTTCCTCTCTACCTTCGGTGGGGTGGGGGTACCTTCGGTGGGGGCTCGCCCCGTCCCTACTAGTGATCGAAAGTAGCGGATTCTATTCATAAGTGGTATAGTGGCGTCACCAGTGTGAGATCCTAAAGCGATTGAGCTCGTGACTGCTCCCGAGAAATTGTGTGATCAAGAGCTCGAAGTTTTCAAGTGATCAAGAGAGGCTATTTACGGACAGCCCCTCTCCAAGAGCAAGGGCCGGTCCGTGGTATGACATCACCTGCCAAGGCTGTATAAAGGATGCATGAACTATCAGTACTATCGAGAATATTCCAAAACAGACAACCGTGTTAAAAAAAATTTTTTTTCCAGATTAAGTTTCTGGTAATGTATATAAAAAGTTATTTATCGGATATTTCGAAGCTATTGGACGATTCTTTATCAACGAATATTATAGTATTCTTTTATTATAGTGAAGAATATTACGTATTCCATATCAAAATACGTAGGGGAATTGGGAAGGCCATTGGGGGTAGGGGCAGAAGAGCACATAGGAGATATTCGGAACGGTAGGTTTCAAAATAAGCAGTTTCATGTCATGTGTTTAGTTAAAGGAAATATTTAAATCCAAGAGATGTAAAAATTCTGGCAGTAGAACCAAAGCTTGGCCGCCGGTCCGTTAGGAAGGCGATCGAAATCAGACTGCAAGAGGCAGATATAAATCGCGACCACGAAAATGCCACCATCAACCCAATCTGGGATCCTATATTAGAATCGTTGTAGGTGTAAGATGTTGAGGTAATAGGTAATTTAGTAATGGTTCTGGTAATAGATAATCGGATAGTTCCAGTTATTAAATCAAATGACATTATAGGTAATATTCATATTTTAGGTCTCTTGACATCATCCGAACAATTGTTAACATTGATAATATGGTTTGAAAAGTTAACAAAATGGGAGGTAGCCCTATTGGGAAGATCAAGTGGTGGCCATTGAGTTTCTATTTGTATGATTGTGTAATCGATTCACAGTGTCGTAATATTCGTCGATAAAGAATCGTCCAATAGATTCGAAATATCCGATAGATAACTTTTTATATACATTATCAGAAACTTCATCTAAAAAAACTTGTTTATGTAATATTACTTCTGGCAAAAATGACGTTAAAGTCCTGCAATTGAAGTCCTTGTGTTATCTTGCTTTTGCAAACGAGCATCAGGAAATTTGGAATATTTTCAGTAGATCCGGTGGTGAAAAATCCCTTCATGCCTGTCTGACCTCACTCAGGCGTGATGGAATCCTCTTGAACCCACCTTTAAATAGACGTATCTTGATTTATGGACAGTGCCCATGTATAAGGTCTGCTTACGGAGCAGCACTGTTCTCTAATGCATGGTGCTGGGAAAAATAATAACATCGCCAGCTAGTCAATTTCCCTTATGCTCTTGTTTTCATGCTCTTGGATTAAGACCAAGCCATCGGAGTAAGACCAAATCAGTCCTTGTGGCTTAAATATAGATCGTTGCATAATATATTTCGTTGCAGGGCCTTGCAGACATTTTGGTTGCATGTACTGTAACGTAATTGGTGCCCTTCCGTGGGTCAATAAGTAATGCTGTCTTCATGCGGATTCGAATGGGCTGTACTGCCTTTTGAGGGGTGAGCCGGTAACGAAGCCCCAGTTTCTGGAACCATATTTGGATCAGCTTGGATTATATAAACTTGCATGTTGCTTAGGCAGATCCAGGATTGCCGATCGGGGAGGATGCCATCCGGACCAGGGGGCGCTACTTTTTACCGGCAAAACCTGTCCGGTGGGCGCCAAACCCTAGCGGTGGGTGCCGATTTTTGCATCCTGGGGGGAAGGGAAGCGACATTTCAGGGGGTGCCATAGACCTTTCAGGGGATGCCGTGACCATTTCAGGGGGCGCCGAGGGTCGATCGGGGGGCACGTGTCCCCCTTTGCCCCCTGGATCTGCGTATGTTATGTTGTACTATAATCTGTTGCGCCAGCCATTGTAGAAGAGAAATATCCGCCTGGCTATTCGTTCGGCGTGTGGGATCGAGATATCACTGAAGTCCTCAATAGATTTGTCCCAGAGACCGCGACCCCACCATCCGAACAAGCATTTCCCGTAAATGCGGGTGAATTTGGAGGCCAACGTTAAATGTCGCACAAAGCACAGGGAAAACCTCCCCCGCTCAGGTGACCCTCCCACCGGTCAGCTGGCTGCTAACTTACGTTGGAAAAATATTTAGCGCCGAGTCGTTTCAGGATAATCGATCCCAAACCTTCAAAGATGCACCGCCACTGCATGTTTCTGAGCACGGGGTTGAAGCCCAACGTTCTCCCGACTAATTTGTCAGGATGATGTCACTCCTGACGGGTGTAGATTGATGTCTCTGATGGTTGCCCGGGAAACCCCAATGAAACATGTGTTAAAAATTCCTTTAAATTTCATTGTTTATCATTTTCAGGCCTTTAAACTGGTCTTATTTGCTTCATCTGGCCTGTGTGAAGGCCAAAGCAAAGATAATATAATGTCATCAATTTTTGCGCGATAGTTATTCGTATTCTTTCAAATTTGGGCACCCCCAATGAATTTGGGAAATTCACTTCCCTGAATCCTGATGTATGTTCAAGCTGAGCGACAAGACGAAAACAAATAAAATATGCTTCTGATGAATGTCTCCAATGATGCCAAGGTTTGATGACCAGACTAGACTGGCTGATATGGTGTCTTATTCTCGCAGCTCTGCTGTTATGCTGACGTGCGTCCTCCCGCAAGGCCCACGAGGCCTTGCGACAGCTCTCGCGCCACGACAGCAGCTCCAGTGTTTTATTCCATTGGTATTCTCTGCGCTGCCCGCGATGATGCGGGCGGGAAGTATTAATACCTATTGTTTTGCATGTGCGTGACGGAGGCAGAGTTTATGACTGGGTTGAAGGCCGCCCGGCAGGTATTCACAGGAGGATGTTAGTGAAGTTTATGCTGTTTTGAGATACATCAGATGTATATTTTCATTAATTGTATGTCAGTAGCATGGAAATATAAATGGGGATATCATTAAGACCGAAAAGTAGGAACCATTTCACCGTTTATAGCTTACTCTAAATTTCACCTATACGACGTCCCTTTACTAAAAATCCATGAATAAAGGTTATCAGGGGTGACTTCAAAACCGGAAATGTCGACCCAAAAACATATTTTGATTCCGAGTGGTGTGCGTTGCATGCACACCACACAGTCTCAGGAGGTGACAGGTGCCCTGGAAGTTTCCAGATCATTCATAATTCCAGCATCATTGGTTAACCCTCGCCCCGGTGCCACCATGCATGTTCTCCAGGTTTTAATTCCTGTTTACTCAGAAGCATTTACACTCTGAAGAGAGGAACATCCCATCGCAAGCTGATAAATTTTATTGTTCTTATGTTAGGTGCGTGTCATTCACGTGCAGTCAGCTTGCGTATATTTTTTAGGGTCTGACCTCGCCTGTAAATGGATATATATATATATATATATATATATATATATATATATATATATATATATAACTGTTGGCTCTCGAAATAAATCAATAAAATCCCGATTAGGTATCATTTCATGCGAATTTAAGACCCGAATCTAAAAACCTGGACGATTAGTTCCAACGACTTTTAAAAAATCCCAGGTCAAATCTTTAAAGTTGCCCCTAGAGATTGGCTTAACACGTGCTTTGACGGGGGTTTGAGCCATCTTCGCTTTGACAGGGGGAGGGCGGGTATACCCGCCCCCTAATATATAAAAACACCAGATAAAAAATGGTAAACGGCGTTGGGTAGCGCATCCACTTCTCCGTCGAAAATATTTGAACCATTTTTGTGTTGTCAGATCATATTTAAGGTCACCAGAGGTCAACAACATGTCATCTTAGGGATAACATGTAAATGAAGGTTTTCGGCCATTACATCTGAACAAGTAAAGATAGAGCAAAACAATTTGACAATTAAAATCCTCGCAGCAAGCCAAATCGAATGATATATAATATGACCTTACCGGGTCAAATATGGGATTTGACCTGACCTGAGGTCAGGTCGAGGTCAAATTAAGTAAATGATATCATTAGAACTGCAAAGACGACGCAAATCGAATGCTGTTGAAATAAACGCTCTATCACTATTCATTATAAAGTAATTCAGTTAAAGGGAGATACGCGAAAAATTTTTTATTGGCTATATCAAAAGGTTACAAAAAGTTGTTTCAGAAGCCCTATTCTCATTTTTGCGAATTCGGCCTGCAAATGCCTTAAAATTGCTCTCAAAGTCAAAATTTCTAGACGACTTTACCGGTACACCTCAGATCGATGTATATGACGTCCACATGGCTAAGGCTATCAATTTCTCCAAGAATTAGGTCATATCTATCCTAAACAGTGATGTAGAACTTTGGACTACTCCAGAAAAAATACTTAAGAAAAACAGCATTCCAAAACTCTTTTGAAACAGAAATATAGGGCTTAAAAGAAATCACAATTAACCAATCAGAAGCCTAGGAATTCTCAAACCGGGGTCACGTGACCTATCTGACGCAAAAATTTTGTCATCCTGGGGCGGAAGCAGAAAATGGCTCAAGACCCGAGTTACGAAACCGCTGAAGACTTGAGTAATTAGTTTTTTTCCGTTTTTAGGGCAATCTAATTCATTTTGGAGTTTTTGAAAGCTTTTTAAAATTAATTCAAATACAAATACAGGAGGGCAAACATTTTTATTATTAAAAAACATTAAAATTTTCAACTTTAAATAGTTTTCGAAAAGTAAGTGATGGGTATGGGCATGGGTAAGTGATGGGCATTTTATCGAAACTGTTAACCGATTTCGATAATAAGTGAGTGGCCTCCCAAAATTTTGCCGAAGATACAAAAATGATTTATAGTTTCGTTATCAGGATTTTTCAAATAGCAAGAAACCACAATAATAATTTTTCGCGTATCTCCCGTTAAAACCATTTTTCCATGTATTTCCAATGGCGAGGTCATGACTCGTACCTGACCTTAGGTCATCGATATCCAAAATACCGGGACACAATTTAGAGGACTCAGTGGATCCATTCTGCGATATGAGTTTGATTTGGATAAGTTCAACCTGTTCTGGCTTATGCCGTTTTGAACCTTTTTGAGGTCAGGTCATTTAACCTGTACTGGTGATCTGACCTGAGATGACCCAACCTTAAAATTTTTGACACAAGTTGTAAAAATGATCAGAGAAAAGGTATGCCAAGTACGGCGGCGCTACGCGCCATTGTTTTTATCCCATATCTAAAAATCCTAGGGGGACGGGTACCCGCCCCCCTCAATGCGCGTGTTAAGACTCCTCGACTCCCGGGCACCCCCAAGGAGATATAAATCCACACCCCTGTCCTCATCTGTGCCACTTGTAACATTTTTCAAGGTGAGTTCACTTAAATTGGCTTGTTGACCTGACCTGAGATGACCCATACCTGTTTTTTTAAAGCTATTCTCATTATCAAAGATAAGGTGTCAAAGTGCGACGGCGCGGGGCGCTGCCTTTTGTCTCGGTCAGAAAAACCCGAGGGTTAAACCTGCTGCCTTTTTGTCTCGGTCAGAATAACTGGGGCGAGGGTTGACGTGACCAGGAGCTTTGTGTCCCGTCCAGGATGCCCGGTATGGAAGCACCGGCAACTGTCGGGCCCCTGTAGCACACCGTTTACCGAGGGCAGCTGTCGACACTCCATGCCTGTCACGGAGCGACGTCATCGACTCTGGAGGACACACTTGTGTGCGTGGGAATGTGGGCGACACTTGTTGCCCGGCTAAACACGAGGTTAAAATGTGTCGGGTGTTGCTGCTGTAATAAGCGGCTGGCTGAGCCTGTGCCGTGCCATGATCGGCCAGCAGGGAAATACCCTGGTATTATTTCTTTTCCACAGAGTGGACACAAAATTAAAGAAAACAAACTTCAATTGAATAAAATAAATAAAAGAGCCTGCGTAAAGGTACGATAAAAATGCCAGGGGTTTTCTCTTATCCACTTTCGTGCACCGCCGATGCGATATTTCAACAATTTTACTTCTGATGTAGGAAATTTCGTTCATGTTTTCTGACCATCCATAGGCGGCGGAACTTATGAGGGGTAAGGAGGGGGGTGACGACGTAGCCCCCGTAAATGGCAAATTCTAATGCTAACCCTATGGCCATGGTTCGAAAGGTGGGCGGCGCTCCTCTGAAATCGGCTGACTCCGCCGCTGCTGGTACCATATGTACTCTGTACCCTGCCAAAGACCAGCAGCACGGTATTGGCAGCAATCCAGGCAAAAGCCGGCACCCATTCTGGTTGTGTTGGCCGTGGCTTGTTTGCTGCCTGGCTTCCGATGGAAGAAAGCTGGAGGTGGCATCTAAATGCGTTACGGTGCTGTGACAATGCTGGCCGTAAACCCGAATCGGGCTTTTCAATTAACGTTCCAATGTGTTGCAATCTTTATTCTCTGAGTGATTTTTAACAGAGAGAGAGAGAGAGAGAGAGAGAGAGAGAGAGAGAGAGAGAGAGAGAGAGAGAGAGAGAGAGAGAGAGAGAGAGAGAGAGAGAGAGAGAGAGAGAGAGAGAGAGAGAGAGAGAGAGAGAGAGAGAGAGAGAGAGAGAGAGAGAGAGAGAGAGAGAGAGAGAGAGAGAGAGAGAGAGAGAGAGAGAGAGAGAGAGAGAGAGAGAGAGAGAGAGAGAGAGAGAGAGAGAGAGAGAGAGAGAGAGAGAGAGAGAGAGAGAGAGAGAGAGAGAGAGAGAGAGAGAGAGAGAGAGAGAGAGAGAGAGAGAGAGAGAGAGAGAGAGAGAGAGAGAGAGAGAGAGAGAGAGAGAGAGAGAGAGAGAGAGAGAGAGAGAGAGAGAGAGAGAGAGAGAGAGAGAGAGAGAGAGAGAGAGAGAGAGAGAGAGAGAGAGAGAGAGAGAGAGAGAGAGAGAGAGAGAGAGAGAGAGAGAGAGAGAGAGAGAGAGAGAGAGAGAGAGAGAGAGAGAGAGAGAGAGAGAGAGAGAGAGAGAGAGAGAGAGAGAGAGAGAGAGAGAGAGAGAGAGAGAGAGAGAGAGAGAGAGAGAGAGAGAGAGAGAGAGAGAGAGAGAGAGAGAGAGAGAGAGAGAGAGAGAGAGAGAGAGAGAGAGAGAGAGAGAGAGAGAGAGAGAGAGAGAGAGAGAGAGAGAGAGAGAGAGAGAGAGAGAGACAGAGTTCAGCTTTGTTGTCTACTGAGAAACAATGCCCAAGTCGTAAACTGAGTTTATTTAATTAATGAAGTTAAATTTAATTAATCAACTAAAATTTAATTAATAAGTTAATTTATTACAGAGCGCAACCGGACCCCTTCGTGCCTTCATGTAGCAGTTGACGGAAGATAATTTGAATTGGAAGGCAAACTAATGTATTTGTGCGTACTCCTCAGCGTTGAAAAGTACAGACCAGAAAAGTGCACCGTTTCAGACACTTGGAATTTATTTCACATCAATGACACACATGATAACCTTCGCAGCATTTCGCTGCGTTACAACACACGCAAATAAAAAAGATACGAATTCGGTACATTTGACAGCGTACGGATCGCCCGCTAAGCCTATATTTTGTACAGTAAAACCACTGAGCCCCGGGCATTGCAAACTAACCGTCTTTTGACTAATAGCTAAACACTGTGAGCTCAACAACATTCTACTACGTAACATCACCGAGAACACGTTAACGCAGTCCTGTCAAGTGTAGCATAGACGACGCTTATGGAAAATTCGCGATGTCCACAAGACAAGCAACACTTAGCGATAGTGGGGGCGAAACGATCGCTACTATGCCCGCACTCGATATGTGAATCCATTACATTTTTATTCTACCTGGGCTTACCTATTCTAGAATATCTCCACGGTGTACTTTTTTGTAGCATATAACAGGTGGTAGCCGAGTTGGCCGGGCCGGCGTCTGGGATCACGCGTTCCTGCGCGGTGTCGACCGAGGGCCGCTACTTGGGCCCTGTATACTGCGTGTGGAAATTACAATGCTATAAGATGGCCCCTATGTCCCCCTATAAGATGGGCTCAACAGTTATTTTTTTACTGTGACATGAGGAGCGCATTAGAATAAACGGTGCTTACACCTTACTAGCAGTAGCGTTTGTCTGAGCTTCAAATCCAAGCGATTTTTGGTAAAAAAATATATGAATATTTTGAAGAAAAAAAACACAAAAGAAAAATCCTCCATCCTTAGCGTAGGTGAGAGAGCTGTCATTAAAAAGGCCGCGAAAGCGCAGCTTTCTGATATGAAGGTATTTTATTATTTCAAAAAATTATAGGTTTGATACCCAATATTTTTCCTGCTAACGCTACTACTGCGTCCCTCCACACAAGTCTACGCTAAGAACAGTTTCCCGCTTAACTGCAGCGACCTACCGACTAGTACCACTTACGTACCGTTCTAGCTCAACTACTCACAGCCTTGGTGTGGTCCTCCCGACACCACGTTCAAATTTCAAGCCTTCTGGATTTGGAACCAAAAGATTCATTAACAAACGACGTCCGAGGACACGTACCGGCCAGTCCCGTGCTGCTGGCGCAGTTCCCCAACGCCACCGGAAAGGGCACCCGAGCGACAAGCTAATACCCATCTACACGGACTGTCGTCGGCGTCTCTTCACACCACGGACTGGCCCGCCGAATGATCGCGGCAATGACAACGTGGGCAGCCGCGCCGTCTCTTAAGGCATGGGGTGTATCCACGCCGGACCCGGCGAGCCACTTTTCCCTGTGATACTGGCAGGGCAGGATGGCCACCCAAGCTATTGTTCCAACGATCACAGAAATAGTTGTGCGCAGCCTGGCATGGCATGCCCGGGTATGCTCACCAGCTGGAATCATTAGAGCCGGACCATCAGATCTGAGTTCTCCACTGCGCTCACCAGCACCGCTCACACCACATTGTCGGCGAGTTGCTCCCGCAGCCGGCTCTCGTTGATTGTTCCCAGTTTGTCGGGCACGAAACAGGAGTTCAGGTGACCGGTGATGATCCCGTTGCCGTTGACGTTGCCGTTGCTGATGATGCTGATGTTGCCGTTGGTGGTGGGAGGAAGGCCAACCGTGGTGGGTGTGACTGTCGGCGTGGAGCCAGCCGAGCTCGTCTCTCGGATGATCAGACCGAGCTTGTCTGAGGTCAACCGGCGGCGGCGTCGTTTCTTCAACTGACGCCCTTTGTGGGGCAGCGCGTAACGTAGCCTCTCCCAGAAGAGTGCATCACCCCACTTGAGGTACGTGTTCATACTAATGTACATTTTCAATTCCGGGTCCATCGCCTCTGGAGAGGGGAGCTCGCCGTACACTATGACAATCACACGGTTGGTTTTGTCGTTGAGGGCCTGCTTATGGGCAGCCAGAAATTCGAGCCGGCCCCACTCGCTCTGGATGTAGTTCTCCGACATGACCACGATAACGCGGCGAGAGTCCTGGACAGATCTCTGGATCTGGTCAGCGATCCATTCACCAGCCAACCAGTCTCGGAAGTGAAGACACAGCTTGTATCGAGGCTCACCTCTTTCAAGGTGAGGTACAAGCTCTTCCACGACAAACGATTCGTCCAGATGTGAGTAGCTGACGAAAGCGTCGTACTTTTTGTCGGTATCCAGATCGGCTTCGCTAACCCAACACATGCACCAACCCCGCGCATACAGCCACACCTTAATTGTCTCGCTATAGTTATAGTACACCACGGCAGCGACTAGGAGGCACATACCCATAGCAGCTGCTACCACGCAAACCGCGATAACTGCTGAAGCCACACCCGGACACAGCTCTTCCGGCAACATACTGAACAGGGTCTTGTTTTGCTGGGCACAGAAAATATCACCAGGATCGAGGATCCGGCGAAATCCTTCTCTGCCGTCCAATTGTACGAATTCGTGCATCGCTCGCAGTCTGCAGTCACAAATATAGGGATTATGGCCGAACGCGACTTTTGTTCTGGAGCGGTTAAGATAGTCAAGAAGATCGGACGATATTGTCTTCATTTGGTTGTGGTCCAATTGAAGAATTCGAAGTTCTGGGGGAAGATTCTCGACGGGAACTTTTGTCAGGTTGTTGTGGCTGAGAAAAAGACCAGCCACTGGTGCTGAAGTCCAGCTCAAGTTACTCAGCCTCCGCATTGAGGACTTCTCCAAGTGCATGTTCACCACGTAGCCGTATGGAGGTTTTGGTAAGCGTGTTGGTAGAGGACTTCCACTTGGCATTGGACCGCAAGTCACGAGAACGGTTCGCGTGCTTGACTGTTTTTGGCACACGCATCCCTCCGGGCAATCTGTCTGGAGAGGACACAACAGCTGATCAGCACCCAGCTGAGCGAACAAGTACTCTCTGAACCTCTCTGGACGGTAACACTCCAGCTGACTTACTTTCAGCTCGAATAGCTGGTCCAGCTTGTCGCGCTTGGCGAATGCACCGGTGCGATCCATGTAGTTTTTGAGGGAGAGAACACTGCAGTCGCAGTTGAGAGGGTTCTGCTCCAGCAGGAAAGTGTTTGGTTGCCGTTCATCATTCCCCTCAACTTTTTGGGGTGCAATTGGAAAGGCAATGCGAGATATGTTGTTATTACGCATATCGATGATAGCGTTCTGTGTCAAGAAGTTAAGGTCATCAAAGCTTAGTGATTGGAGCTTGTTGAACCTCAAGTTGAGAATTCGTAGATGCAGCAGGTTTGAAAGCAAATCTTGTGTCAGGAAACTGATCTGATTGTGGGACAACTTTAGTTCCTGCAGGTGAATGAGTTCCTGAAAAGCTGGGCTGATGAGACCGCTGCTGTCCAGTTCAATACGGTTGTGCTCCATTCTAAGAAGCCTCAGCTTGCCACTGAGCCCGCTGAACGTGCGAACCACAACCTGACTAATATTGTTATAGTGCAGGAACAGCCGTTCTAGCTGCGGAGTTGCTGTGAACATATCATCTGGCATACTTTGGAGTCGATTGTGATTTAAGTAGATTGTATCCAGTCGGTGCAGCCCGATCAGCAGATCAGCGGGCACCGCAGTCATTTGGTTCCAGCTCAGGTCAAGGTTCCTCAGATTGTTCAGACTGAAAAAGGTCCCGCCTGCTACTGCCTCAAGCCGGTTGTGATCCAGGGTGAGATTGGCAAGTGCTGTGAGGCCATCGAAGAGGCCTTCTGGAAGCTCTTGAATGTTTAATCGATCCATCATCAACAGTTCTAATTGGGTAAGACCTCTGAAAAGCCCGGCAGGTGGAATACTGAAGTTCGTGTTTGAATTTCCGCCATTGAGTTTGAGCAAACGTAGATTTGGAGTGCGCTCAAACAATTTTTCCGGAAGACTTTGAAGTGGATTGAAGTTCATCCGGAGCGTTTCCAGGCTCTGTAGATGAAAGAACACGTCATCAGAAAGGGTGTTGATATGGTTTTTGTATAGGTCCAGCTGCCGGAGTATTCCCAGGTCACGAAAATGTCGACTTGTGAGATTGTTCAGTCGATTATTTCCCAGACTAAGTTGCCAGAGATAATTCAATCCGTCAAAGACCTCCATGGGTAGCATTTCCAGCTTGTTATTGGTGAGACCTAGTCGCCCCAGTCGCGGAGTGTTCCGGAATAAATCGTATGGCAGCGTTTGCAGCGACGATCCAGTGATTGTAAGGTTCTCCAGGCCTGGTGTAGTCTTGAAGAAGTCTGTGTGCAGTTGAATATTAGCCAGGCTGTCCAACTGAAGGGTTGAGACATTGCTGCCGTGGAGGAAGTCCCCTGGCATTGTGTCGTTGTAGAGACTATGCGACATCACCTTTAGCAGCTGCACGTCCGCGATGCCAAGTCGGTCGAAGAAGTCTTCCAACCGTCCCGCAGGAAGGGGGCAGAGAAGGAAGACGACACTTTCTACCGAGCCTAGCGTCATGTTGTAGCTGTACAGCTGTTGGTAGTGGTCGCGCTCCATGGTCATGGGATTGCACCAGAGGACGACAGCGGCGGCCAGGTCAGCCCGCGGCGCCGTGTACGACATGCGGAACGTATAGTTGAGCTGGTGTGAGCAGAACATGTTAAAGGACCTGGAAGGCATTGCCTCACAGTAGCAGGCATCTTGGCGGTCGCACTCGGGTAACTCTTGCTCCGAATCAGCCACTGCAACTGTCGTGGCGAAACCGAGCAGAAGCAAAACGCAAATCGTCTCAGCCAGGAGAGGTGGCGTGTTCAGCTTGATCATCTTGAAGAGGTGTCGAAGAACTCGTTTTCAGAAACGACTCAGGCGAAAGGGCTGCCGAAGGTGTGGTGTCGGATGCCGCCCATCTCCGCACCTGAAAAACGGAAACAAGAGTCATATATTTATACTAGGCGTTAGTTTTCTCTGGCGGACAAATCACGGGCGAAGACCTCCGGATGTTTTCTGATAGCTGTTTCCACAAGTGATCTGATTTAAATATTTTGTAGCCTTTAGTTCCACAGAGTCAATTAAAATTTGATCTGTTTTCCACCTATTCGCAGCGAGAAAAAAACCTTCTGTGTCGATTCATATTCTTCAAGACAGTATTGCCCTTATTTTCCCCATTCACCGGAAGCGCTTCAAGCGAAAAGCAGCGCTCTTGCGGTCAAATTAGGCAGTCGATTAGTGAGTCACAGTGCCAGCAGTGCCTGGTAACGGCATTCTCAGGAAGCGAGGGTGTGGTGCGTTACGGCACCAGCCGGAGTATAGCGGGAGACCTATCGATTTCCGCGAGTCACGTTATCGCCAGTCTGGGTTTCAATAAGGAGGTATGGATGATGTGCATTAACCCGCGCCCCACCGGGGGTCCGGCGCCACCTTCGCCCCACCGGGGGCGCATCGCTGGCCCCCTCTAACTCCGAAAGTATTGGCGTTAGCGCAAATCTGCACAGTGCATTAGAAAGCTCGCGTGAATTCAGTAAGAAATTACTTTGCATGTTTTAGCGCTCAGGTCAATGGTTTGACCTCCAGAGGTTAAATTAGGTCAAGATCGGCTATTTTCACTCAAATATGCAATGCTTAAGCAAACTGGGCATAACACTTATGCCATTAGAGCTCTTGAGATGTAAATAGGAAAATGCCAGACCTTTTTCCGCTATGTGCAACGTAATGACCTCCCGCCAGTGGTTTGACCCTCAGAGGTCACCTCGTGACCTAATATGACCTGAGGTCACGAAAGGTCAGAAAGTGATCTTGCCGTATATCAAACGAAAGCCAGTGACAAGACATACACGATGGTGTTTGATTCAGCGCTCTAGCTTTATTAGGTCAAGAGTTATTTTCAAAATACTGTTTTTGACCACTGGTGACCTTGGATGACCTCAGAGAGGTCAAAGGGAAAATATGGCCCCTGCAATCCGTGAAAATGTATCTCAAGAACGCTTATCTGACCAAGCAGAGCATTTTCAATCGTTTTTGTGACTTTTAGATCACAAGACAGCTTTTCCCCATGCTTTTTCAATGGGAGAGGTCACCTCGTGACCTGACCTTAGGTCACGAAATCGAAAAATCCCGGATATACAACCTTGTAAAACCCGGCGGGGTTATGAAGTGTAGGAAGTTTCAAATCGATCGACTTCGAAATGTAGCTCTTATAGAGCTCTAAAGTTGAAGTGAGGTGACCTTGGTTGACCTCGCCTGGTGACCTGACCTAGGTGACCCGGGGTAAAACATTTCAGGGATGGTGGGAAAATGATGCAGTGAGAGGTAGAGCCCTCAACCACGGTGCTGCGCCTCTTCGTTTTTCTGCTATTCCGGAAAAACCTTAGGGGGGCATCGATAGCCCCCGGTGGGGCGAGGGTTAAAGCAGTACGTGTTGACGGCTACTTTCCATTCATGCAATACTTGCAGACTGGAAACAGCCACGCTTCGATTCTGGATACCCAAGGTGACTTCATGCGCTGCGTTCACGCTAAAATGGAGGCTGTGTGGGCCCATCAGAACCAATAAGCTAAAGCGCTCCAAAAGTCCAACACACAATTTAGAGGCTGTGACAACTCTATTTTATTAAATTTCCCCAATATTTGCTATGACAAGCCGCCATACCGTAAAATGATGGGCGGAATGGTCTATGACAAAATAAATTTATGAATGAAAAGGAAAAGAAAAAAGACCTTCGGAAAGAGAAGTGCCTCAACGAAGGGTGAAGCATACGTATATACAATATACATATGTTCACAAAAAAGCAAGTGGCTTATACAAAACATAAACAATTTAAAACCCGCTGCATAAAAACACATATAGCTTTGACAGCTGACGTGCCCTAAAACTCCAATCCACTGGATAAAAACTCAAGGACAAAGGCGACGTATTCTATAGGAATTGTAGCTTTCTGAGGCGGCATTATTCCTTTTAATGGTTCACACTCCTCATCAAATGACACCCGAGGGCAAGACGTTGCGTGTCATCTTCTCCCATTCTCCGTCATACGCCTCTTCATAATTTGAACGTTACTATCGCTTGCGGTCATTTTTTATCGTGTTTTATTACTGGAAGAATACGCCACTTTTTTCTTTGGCATCTCTTTAAGCGACGCATATTTACGACGAATAAGTATACATACTTGTCTGTTTACCGCACTCTTCCTTCAGCTTGTGCAGTGACGGCGGAACATCCGAATTTAAGAGGAGGGGGCACCATGGACCCATTTCTTTCCAAGGCCCGGCAGTGCGCTGTATTCTGAGGTGAGCCGCGTCGCTGACACGCGCCTGTAACAGGGCTGACCTGGAGGGTACCGGGCCGCCGCTGCACCCCTGTCCCTGGCCCCCGCAAGAGGGGCGGCTGTCTCACAGATAGCGATACGTCCGGGGGCTACACACCGACGGCCACAGACTACAGGATGCCACTTCCCAGAAGTACAGCTATCGAAGTAGGAAGGCGGGTTACCAGTCAAGTGCTGACTGCAGGAGCTCCAACGTACGGCGCAACACAGGGAGGAATTCAGAGATGCGGGCTGTCCGCGCCCTTTCCTCTATTCCCAATAGAGCTAATGGGTACCGATATAAAAACCAGGCTTGATTAGTGCGTGTAATGTTATATGCCTTCACTCACGCCTCGATCAAATACAGACGTGATCATAGGCGAATCCAGGGAGTGTGGAAGTGGAGCCACTTACCCTCCCCCGATTGACCCCTGACCCTCGGCGCGCCCTGAAATGGTCGTCCCCCTCAAAGGTGGATGACACCCCCTGAAACGTCGCTCCCGATACCCCACCCCTCCCCATGGATGCGATTCTCAGCGTCTGCACGATACGAGTTGGCGCCCACCTGATAAGTTTGCCGCTTAAAACTGCCGCCCCCGGACCATATGCCCGCTCCCCGATCGGCAATCCTGGATCCGGCTATGGTTGGAAAGGGCGAGCACTGAAGGGCGAAGCACCTGGAAATGGATTTGCAAAATCGTCCTGACCAAAGCTGCTTTGGAAACGGAATGGTAAAGCCACCTGCATGAAGCTCATGTTATTTGTACAAAAAAAACAGACAAGCTGGCAAAACGAGCTACGTTTGCACCATTAAGCCAGGTGTACCCAATCGCTTCGTCACGGATTTCTGGGCGCAGAAGAGGGGGGCGACTCAGCGATGGAAACCGAGGTATACCAATCCACTTTCCAGTATTCAATCGGCTTCTCACTATCGCGTGAAAATTTAGTTGTCCGTAACAAGTTGTGTTTACATGACGCTCGCTAAAACATGTTCTGTTTTCATGAAAATCGCTAACACAAAAATTGTCTTCCAGAAACTCGGTAATTTTCCCTATTCCAGGGCCAAATATTTTCCAGTAACTTACTGGACAGTAAGAAGTCGAAGCGGCCTCTACTTTACGCCATTGGGTCGTCCTTCCGGTGACAACGCCCCTTCGTGCTCCCGAATTCCGTTTTCAGACACGGCACGGCTGCACGCAAAGCTTGATGCACAAGCTCTGAGAAGTGCAGCCTAACAGGGAAAGGGACAGCTTTTCATTTCATTATTTCGTGTCACATAATGTCATATGGCTAACCTGTAGAAATCTGACTGCTGCACCCATTGGTCCCCCTGCAAACCTGTTCCTAAACCTACTAGTTAATATCTGCCAGTTATATATATATATATATATATATATATATATATATATATATATATATATATATATATATATATATATATATATTCTTTCAGGCAGATGTCGTTGAAGAGAATAGCGTTTCGAGTTTTTGAGAGTTTTCGGTTGAGTTTCAGTAGCTTGTTGAATATTTTTGTCTGGTTCGGTTAGAGTGTTAAGTACTTCTAGTATAGTCATAAGTCATTTTTTTCCGACGCGTTTCGATTGTATTATACCAATCATTATCAAGGACAACTAACACTTCATGTTTAGTTTATTACCTAATATATATATATGTATACTCAAGCATGGTATGTCTATTATACCAATATGCAAGTTACTGTTGTATGAAATAGTGGTCAGATTCGTCAGCGAAATCAACACATGAAATGAAATTGGCTTTGCAATCCCCTGCAAAATTCCGCAATGCTGTGATAGCCGTGTAGGGACGTCTTGCATGAACAATATCTCGGCGGATTAGCACTGCCGAGTTCTGTTTGCGAAGCACGCTGTGTCAGACCATCAACTTCCGATGAGTCTACAGGCTTGGTCTTAGTATTCTGCACGTGGTGAATGCCAAGTCGGAGAGCCTCGCGGCAGCGCCCGCCACGTCCAACAAGGTGGGGACACCGCCGCTCAGCGCTGGGTGAGAGCCTGATGCCAACAGCGGCTGGACGGGGTCTGCTTCAATGGACGGTCAACGTGGCGAGGTCCAATTATAGTTATGGGACCAAACAGTTCCGTATTTAACATTATCTCTATCTGGTCATGCCTTAAAACGCTGTGCTTATCACAGAGACAGATCAAATACAAGTGCTGCCCCTGAACAACAGTCAGCCGTCTTGGTCACAAGACGGTTCAAGACAAAAGAAGAGACCCCTTTCCTTTGTCCGTCCTGGCATCATCGCTTTGATGATACATTGATGCCGTGGATCTCAGGAATCGCAATAGCTGAAGCAAAACGCAAACAAGTATATGCTGTCCACGTTTAGATGCTTGTCACGGTCTCAAGTCAGTGTGATGGAAATGCGAGTATGTCTTCTTTCTCCAGGGTCGTTCGGTATAAGTTTAATTTGTGCCGCACACGGTTGTGTTTTTTGGGTACTCTTGGCATATTCCTGTGTGCTCAGACCATTTGTCCTTGCAGCGGGTTCCCAACCAGCGACACTGCTAATTCTACTCTATAATTACGCATACGATTTCAGTGTGGATGTGGTGGTAGAATTCTTCCGAGTGACATGGGAAAACACTACGGCGTTACTCCTCTCCAGAGTAGTGTAGTGCAGTGTTGATGTTGTCGGGTGTTTTAGCCTCTGATGCTACATCGTCTCATGGCAGTGCCTGGCGCGACAGCGGTGACGAGGATACACGTACCCTATTGATCAGGACGCCGACAGGAGTCAGGCCTCGGCCGTAAAACACCCCACCACAGTGCAGACACGAAAGGCGAGACTCCAGACACTAGCATGCTGAAAGCACCACTGCGCCTCATGTGAGATCCAGGACCCATTGTTGGCACGTTTGCGGCCAGGCATTGGCGCCACTAAGCCCTGACCAGGCTCTGGCTCAGTAGATTAGTGTGGTGGCCACCGTCCCGCCGGCCGGCAGGTTGGCTGTCCGTCCAGCCGTTAAGCCGGTAGCCAGCCCACTCTCCCCATGACGCGGCACCGGCGCGAGGCTCGGTACGCCACGGCCGAGCCTCCTGCGGCAGCGTGGCATCCAGCGCTGACCTTGGACGGTGCACGCGGCAGCGGTGGCATCCCCGCTCTCTGGCCCCAGCGCGCCGCGTTAACGGTGTTGTCGTGGTTGGCGGGCCGAGCCAACCGGCGTTCAGCAATGCCACTGACGCCTCAACTGGTACACATCCAACAGCTAGTTTGTCGCAGCAAGCCCTTTCATGCGGAACAGTTGTTTAAAAGCCAGCATCCCAAAAATATCCATCCCTATCCTGTATAACTTTTGAATTGGTTGGGAGCTCATAAACCAGAAACCATGGTCTTGGATACCCAGAGCGAATGGATGGACCACCACCGGAGAAGGAAACGCTCGTACGGCCTGATGCATCTCGGAAATGTTTGAAAGCGGGAGCTGGGAGACGTGGTTAAAGTATTTGGAGCATAAATTTTCTATCAGTACTAACTGTCCTCTCTGCACGGTAGCGTTTATATGCTTTTAGCATTCTCTTCACCAACATTCTTTCATAACATAACCACAATGGGATGCAGAAATGACTATGCAGCTGAAGCGCCCTGAAACCCCGAACAACAAACTAGGGTGCGCATTCGCTCCAGGGAATTGAGTTTCCGAATCTGCAAGGCCAGAATCTTAATACCCACGATCACTGGGAAGCGCACATTTCAGCTCAGGAAAAAGATGGGAGCCAACCGCCACAAGGGGGTTTCCCATGCGACAACTGCGGGCCCCCGCAGCGGTGGAGGAGGGAGGCGGGAGAACAAAGGGTCAGATACAAACAGATGACGGTTGCCTTCTCGCCTTGTTCGGTTGCAACCTCAGTGCAGGATACCACAGGATACCTCTACTTCTCCCCACCTCTCACTGCAGCTGTATGCTTTGAATTGATGCCACTGGGAGGTTTTGGTGAAGTGGGGTGCTGTGTATGGGACGGGGGGCAATGCTACTTCTTTTGATTACTGTGTGTTCAGCGGGACTGAGAGTGGGAGGGATATATTATGTGATCATGAGGTAATCTGAGCCGATGCTCAAATGCACATTGTTCGTAATTTGTAGTGTTTATTGTTCTCGTACTGACAGGTTGGGTGATGTAATATTGTAATTGGTGTTAAAAAAAAGGGGAGATACGCGAAAAATTATTATTGTGGTTTCTCGCTGACATTTGAAAAAATCCTGATTACGAAACTATCAAATGCCCCCCTTATCTTCGATCTTCGGCAAAATTTTGGGGCCTACTCCTTAAGACGGAAATAGGTTAACAGTTCCCATAAAATGCTGCAACCTTCACGCCATATCAGCGTCGCGAAGAGGGCTATTTAGAGGTTGAAAAGTGATGACTTTTGTGGCTCGAAAAATGCCTGTTCTCCTGATGTTGTATTTGAATTAATTTTACAAAGCCTTTAAAAATACAAAATTAATTAGTTGCCCTAAGAACGAAAAAACATAATTACTCAAGTCTTCAGCCACGTTTCGTGCCTCAGGTCTTGTGTTATCTTCTGCTTCAACCCCAGGATGACGAAGCTTTTGCGTTAGAAAGGTCACGTGACCCCCTATGAGGTGGCTGTACGTTCTGATTGGTTAATTGTGATTTTAAAGTCCTATATTTATGTTTTAATGTTGTTTGGCTGTAGATTTTTTAAACAACTTTTGTTTAAAAGTTTTAAACTTTCAAGTCACTGCTTAGGAAAAATGGGACCGGTTTTTACCCAGAGAATTTGATAACCTTAACAAGGGTACATCGACTTACATCGATAAGAGGTGTACGGTAAAGTCGTCTAGAAATATTGGACTTTGAAGAAATTTTGTGGGAAAGGCATTTGCAGGCGGAATTCGCAAGAAAAAGAATAGGACTTCTAAAACAACTTTTGTGTGAACTTTTCGTCTAGCCAATAAAATTTTTCGCGTATCTTCCTTTAATAAATGTTATTTCGTTGACAGACAGGGCTTGATATAACATTTTCCATAGCCTCAGATATCTACTTCAAGGCCAACAGAGGCGGCGGTACGGAACTACGTCAGGGATCGACAAAAGGTCGAAGCAGGGCAGCCACTCGTGTGTAACCTTAGACCTGGTCAGGCGCAGGCTGCCCAGCAATAACAGCGGACCTGCTCCCCAGCGAAACTCCTCAGCTCGGTACAGACTGTGGATTCTCTCTGGTACTGGCACTCCTCTTTCCCCGAATACCGTGTGGACGAGTTAGGCGGCCATGTGCGGTTTGTTGTGGATTGCGCAGACCGTCCCTGTCTTGGGCAACCGGCGAACAGGCCTGGGCAGCGGTCAGGTCTGTGATTGGGAGAACTGGTGCGTACCGCCCGCGACAACGGGTGCAGCGTCTTCTGACATGCCAGGATGGTACCGGCGGCAGGCTCACTGCAGAACCGGACCTCACGAGGGAGGCGTCGGGGCTCCGCGCGCCGGCCGCGGCCCCACCCGACGCCGACTGAGAGCCCCCAGCCAACACCGAGCTCAACCGCTCTGGCCAGATCCGTCCACATCCAGACCGGTACTCACCAGTTGGACATTTAGAAATGTGTGGAATCTTACGCAGATATTTCCCCTTCGGTGGTAAATGAAGGAAACCATTGTCCACATGTTGGTATCTCCAAAAAAGTCAACCACGGCACAGAGACAACATACACACAGCTGTAAGCATTGCATCCTTTCGTTTACTGTTGACACATGGCTAACATTCAACCAACTGGTGAAGGCCTGAACTACTTAAAACTGTTACCGCGAAAAGTCAGCGTTTACGGGTAAGTCATCTAATTCCACAATAATT